>JANHFX010027775.1:0-83693 GCA_027560015.1 Chloroceryle amazona
GGTCCTGGGCAACTGCTACTGATGACTGGTTAACAGCCCGTGAGCAATGACATAGAGAGTATAGAATACACAGTTTTTGTTTCTAACTACATAACAATAAACTGGTCCTGTCCCTCTAACTAGGACACTAATATAGTGAAATTGATATTTTGTTTCTTTAGTACTTCAAAATAAACTAATAACTTAAGCAGCTGTTTATCACTTTTCCCTCAGTTTTTGAAACTGAAGAGGATTGAAGGACCAGTATCTGCCATCCAAATCTTTTCAGTGCTCTGTTGCAGGTTATTTTGGTTTCCTATGTATTTATACTTCATCTGCCTAGTATCAGTTTCAAAGAAAGAAGCAAACATTGTAATAAAGAAAAGAGGCATTTTGATATAACATCCGAATAATCTATCTTTGCTTTTAGTCAGACAAGAGAATTCAAATTATATATTCCCAATTTGATGGTAATTTTTTAATGTTCTTTCCTGATAAGCCTGTGTACCCTTCAAGTAAACCTGTCAACAGTTTTTAAAACTGCTTTCTTTCTACCTGTCAAATTTTAATAGGGTGAATGTTTTCAGTTGCTAAAATCAATCCTTGTTTGTTTGCTTTGTTAGAATAAGAAATTATTCCACTGTAGGAAAAAGGCTGTTGTATTCACTTGCTTGGAGAATAGTGTAATTTTATTCCTACATGGAATAAATAAAAATGGAAATTTGCACAGATAATGTGGTTTTGTCTCAAGAGGGGAAAAAAATAGCTGTGGGATTTTTTTTATTATTATTATTATTTTCTTTTTAATTTGGAATTTTACTTGTTGTTTCAAGTCTTTGAGTAAGATATGGTTGATACATCAACTGCTGTGTGAATACCTGGTACAGTCCTCAGCTCTGCTAGCTAATCTCATTTTCTGTGGCTGCTGCTGATACATTGAATGATAGCAAATGGTTTAATACTGAGAACAGCATGTACTTGACCACCTCTTACCTGGGAAGAGGAAGGAAGACAGTGCACGTGTTCTCCCAACTGTTACACTAAGTGTTGTGTTTCCACTTCTAGCTATATAATGTATAGCACCATCTCTTTGGCTGAGCTGTAAGGAACAACCATTTTCTATCTTGGGCCATCAATATGCACATGGCTCTCTGGATCATAAGAAGCACTGAAATGCCTGACTTTAACTTTTATTTTCCTTTTATGTTTTAGTGTTAAAATATGCCTTAGGATTCCTAAGGGGTCTGCATGGTTTATTTCAAAGTTCACATGTACCTGTTTTATTCTGACACTGAAACATCTGTATTTTCTGTGTTGATTCACATATGAAAACAGCTAATTTAATCTTTTGTTGCAAGAAACACTTCTGTTGCATGGTTACAATATATTAAGCAGAATGCTCTAGAAAGAATGTGAAAATTTGTGCTCTGCAGTATTTCTTTAAACTTGATTGGAAAAGAGACAGTGTTTTCAATGGCACTGATAGATTATATAGTAGCTTGTAAAGGAACTTCTGCTTCTAGCTCCTGCAGGGTTGTTCAGTGTAGGAAAGGGAAGCACAATGGCCTCTTGTCCTGTGTCACCATAGTGGTACCTACAGAAACCAGACTATTATTTCTTTTTTCTGTGTAGTGGAGGAGAGAGTCGGCTTGTCCCAGACAGGGTTTTCAGTACCAAACACGTGACTATTCCCAGACAGACCAACAAAATTCCTTGTATTTTATTTTGGATTACTTTTATTTAAGCTTTCAGATTTTGAATTTACGTATTTGCATTTTCATGCTTCCACATAAACATAGGTGTGTCTTTTTTGACCAAAAATTAAATTTTCTTGCAAATACCAGAGAGCAAAGAAGGCAGAGTTTTCAGGAAATGTAATACAAAATGACTGAAGGCTTCCATGACAATGACATGATGGCTTCCTGAAGGCAGGGAAAAAGAAAAATTTGCCATGTCCCTTAAATAAGAATAATAGTAGGATTTCTTAATATTCTTGAGATTCTTCAGAAAGAATTCTGATTTCCAGTGCAAATAACTCTTCAGGGTTCATTACAGAATCACAAACTAAAAAATAGCCTAGAATGATGTCTGAGCTTAGCTAATTTTTCTCAAATATTAGAATTCCTAGAATAAGTCTCTGTGTTTATGATGATTTGTATACCAAATAAGCAGATACTATATATTCAGTCTGTTAATGTGTGTGTTTAGCTTTATTAAAATTATTTCTTTGAAGCAGAGGTTGTGCATTGTTGAGGTATAAGTACACCACTTTTGTGTTCATTTAAGAGTCACAATACAGATAGATTGTACAAATGTACATACAGTGTAAATTTACTGCACTAGATTAAACAAACAGGATGAAATTACTATTTATTTCAGTTAACAGTATAAGTAGTAAATGAGAAAACGTTATTAAGTCTTCACTGGAAATAACACTTATTTTTTCCTGTTTGTGAAATAATTTCACAATAAATAAGCTCAGAATGAGAAATAATTTCTAGTTTAGATTCAAATAAGTCTAACCAAACCATTGTTTTAGTTAAAGAATTAAGCATTTCTATGGACACTACATATATTTTGAATTCCACTTATTTTGATGGAAAAAAAAATAAGGCAAAATTTCTGTGTTTACTTGTGGAAGTTTTCTCAGAATGTTCAGGGAAAGAAAGATAAAACAGCCACTGAAGCCACTGTTATTTTAAGTTGTTCTCAAGTCTCTCTGTTAACTTTATAGTGTTTTTAATAAACGTGATCTTCAGGGTAGTGGGTGAAAGAATACTCCCTGATCCCACCTTCCTTTTATCATTGACCTAAATCTTTGTATGGGAATGCTGGCAGTGACACCACTGCTTAAGAAGGTTGTAAGTAACACTCCTTATGCCGGGTAGTCAAACTGACATCCCAGTCTTGTAAATTTTTGAAGTGCAGAATCCATGATGCAGACAGAGTGCTGCACTCAGCAGGAGGCAGCAATGCTGTGTACAAGAAAGATGATTTATGCTTTTGGCTTTTTTGGGGGGGACAGGAGGGGGAGCATGATATCTCTATGTATGTCTGCTGAGGTCTTTTTTTGTTTGGGTATGTAAATAAATGATCTAATATCTAAGAGTGTTGGGACAGCTTGAAACTACCCATAGTAAGCATCTAGTGATCACTAGAAGTCAATAATCTATACTCGAATGTTTTAGGGAATCCAGTCTTTTTTCTTAATAGTAGTAGTTGCAGTAGGGAGGCAGTAGTTGGCAACAGGGAGGACTGGCCTCAAACTCTTAAGTGACCCACAGAATTTTTTTTCAGAGAGTTATTTAAAACAAAATATAAAGACAGCCTCTCAAATGTTGCGTCTGCTCATTCACTTTGTTTTCTTTCCATTAGCAGTTTGAAAAGTTCAGAAGATACTTCTGGTCATTTAACAACCTATGAGTCTCTGTAAGATTGTAAGTTGGCATTTTTATAATGCCCAAAATTACCTTTAAACTTATATCTACAAAGGAGTTCTTTTTTTTCATTCAATCTGTTCCACTTTGTTTCAAGTTACAATTGCAAAAGACGTCTTTTAAGCCTCTCTTAGAAATAAATTAAACCATCACTCAATAGCAAACATTCATTGCCCCTACTAGAAAATTTGATTTAGAGTGTAATTTGCAATTAAAGTAATATTTAACTTGCTGTCAAAGCTAAATTTAAATAACAGCCTTATTAGAAATGCTGACAGACCAGCACAGGTACAGTTTTTAATCTCCTTTTCTGGATGCTGCTGTGCCTGTGCAGAAATCTCAAAACCTGAATAAAGTGGCATAGATAGCAGAATTTTAGCTGGGCAGAAACTATCATCCTTCTAGATAGGCTAGAAAATAATTAGTCAAGCTGAAAATGGGTACAAATAGTTTCTGCTAATGCCATTCTGCTAATGTTTTATACGGAACTGAGAGCACAGTCAAGACTGGGAGGATTTTTGAGTGTTACTAAAATGAAAGCATTTGAATTATTCTTAAAGTGAGCTTGATCCAGGTTAAGAAGAATTTGTGTTGTGTTAGATGGCGTTTTACCTCAGTGGCCCAAGCACCAGAAAGGGTGGTGTTTGGTAGCAGTAGCAGGTGGTATAGGATTCTTGCTGAGGTAGGGGAGTGGTACTGAATGCTCCAGCTGCTTTTAAACATACTCCATCTCTATGGTAGTAAATGAATAAGAGAGTTGTCACCAGAAATACACCCTGTGGTGCATTACTCCTTAACTACTGAAGTAGTCTGCTAAAGAGGCATACACAAATAACTTGGAGAGACCCTGGTGCAGCATTAAGTTACATTGAAAGCTGAATGGATATCCTTTTTGATCTGAACTGGTACCCATTCTGAACTGATACGTATTAAAATGTGTGGAAACTTCAGGGAGCCTTGACAATGGGGTAGAATAGTTCAGATTTGATCCATCATGTCATCACAGTCACTAAAACTTTCATTCAGGCATAAAGACTTCCTTTGCTTAAAGAAGTCATTACAAAAATAACTGCATACAATATTTCTGAGAGAGAGAGGAGAAACAAATTTTTGAAAATGGGCATGGAACATGTAATCTTTCTTAGTGTAAAAAAGGTCGTAATAAGCTTTTGTGGTGCAAGGTTCTGGGGGATTTTGATTTTTTTCCCATCCACTAGTCCTAAAATTCTGAGGCTTGCTGTTAGTTTCTTCTTGAAGCTAGGAGAATGCATCAAGTTTTATAGGATTCTATCTTAAGTTCCTTTAAGCACCAAACCACATCTGGTAAAAATGATGGGTAAGAATGAATATTTAATATTGTGATTTTGACACATACTATTTGTGATAACAGAATAAGGAGTAAAGTGCAAACTATTTCCAGCTGAAGTCCATGGTCTGTCATGGTTAGAACTAATTATGGAGAGTAGTTTTCTTGTAATATAACTAAGTTGATATTTTGATTTGATAGATGATTCAATTTGCAATTTTGGTTTCCCCAGCCACAGCCAGCGCTGCAGGTGACTGAGGCTTAGAGGATATGAAATACTGTCACCTCGTTCTTAATTAATGTGTTGATCCTGTGCATGCTAACCCCTGCGGAGAAAACACTGGAAGTTCACAACAGATATTTAATACACTTTTCCACTTAATTCATTCCAGTCTGAAAATCCATGTCATACTATGTTTAAAACGACGTGCACTTTATACAAGCTGGATCTTAACTGTGTAGTATACTATATGACTATATATACTATATATATTTTTCAGATGCTCTTATTCATGAAAATCTTTTTTCAAATGACCATATTAACTGAAGGAAATATCCACTTGCAAATACAAAAGCCAGATCAGTGTCTTTTAATAAATGTTTTTGTTCTGTGTTACTGTAACTCATGAAAAACCTAGTTCTTTACTCTGTCAGTAAAGAACTGTGTATTTTAATGTAGGTACACTTTTTTTGCTTTTTCTGCTTTTATACCTCCTCTTTAGTAAACATATTTTGGAGCATGCAGTTTTCCATAATACAGTCAACTTCCTGGTCCCTGAGATGTGATGGGACTATCCTGTGTCAGGGTACCCATGGAAATGCAACTGTCCCATGGAACACCTGCAGAAATAACACCAGGGAAGTTAAGCATATCCACACATCCTAGTGACTGCACAGGAGTAGGATAGCCCATGTACAGCACAGCCTAACTTGAACAAGACAGTGCAGATGTGTTGGCTAATTCTGAGGTGACTCCTACCTGCATTAAGCTCTACAGTGCTTTGGCAACCAGAGAAGTTCATTTGCACACACATGGCTTTTCAGCCAAATTAGTCCCCTGGTCATGCAACAAGACTGTTGTGATAAATCTCCATGGACACTTACTATCAGGTTCATGATTCAAATACCTAACTTGTTAATTAAGGCTCAGCTTTGGCTATAAGCCACTTCGTTAGCTCTGTTTCAGTGTTGACCATACTGCAGTAGAGCTAGGTTTGTAGAGGGGCCCCCAAGAAAATTGACACGTCGTTCCTGGTTCTCCATTATCTCTGTTAAGAGCTGCTTATCTTAGTGCTGATGGGCACAGTTAAACTTGCCTATAGAAAGCTGAGATTAGTTGGTAGGATGCTTACTCTCTTTGCAGCTTTAATAATTAGACATGTTCATATCTGCCAAAAGAATACAGCTGCAGATCTCACCTGTGTGTCTAGTTGCTCACCATGCTGGGAAGCAGGGGAAGATTCACATGTCTGTAGCTTATAGATACAAAACTCGGATGGCACTTAAGCAGTTTTTGAAAGTCTGTGGAAGACTCTGGAAGTGCTAATAAGGAAATCTCATGTTGAAATGAAAATTTCATTACATAGTTCATAGATTTTTAAATGCTTGTGACTTCCTCAAGCACTTTTCAGGGGCTGAAATGATTCCAGGCTCAGTTTCAACTTCAGGTCATTAATTTTTAAGTTTTTTTAAAAGGGAGGGGAGGAAAAAAAAGAACACCAAGCCTCTATATTTCAAATTACAGCAGACAGATCCATTTTTTAAAAAATACAGCACTAAAAAAATAAAACATTTGTTTAAACATTCTTTGCTTTATAGACGGTTTAGACCTTTGAAAAGTAATCATATAAAGAAAATAGGCACAATAACTTTGGGCTTTTCCTCATAAACCGCTGTATTTTATGAGATATTAATTCTATAGCTATTACGCTGATTTGTAGGTAAAAATTGCTGAAATAGTTTTATAAAAAGCAGGCAAACCTAAAATACCAGTACAAAGCTGAACTATGAGTTCCAATTCCATGATGTGACCAGTTTCATTCAGAAGTACTTTGCTGTAAAAAAAAATTACACTGAAACAGTTGGACTTGCAATGCATACAAATATAATTTGCTCTTTGATACTCAGTTTTCTAAAAACACGTTAGAAAGGCAAAAGTTATGATTATTAGTAAAATAATATTAACTGAATATTCAAAAATTGTTTCTTTGAGGCTGATGACAGTTTGCTTTATGAAATTGGTCCCATCGTAATTTATAGGATCCCATATACTAGAAGATTTTCTGAATAAAATGAAGTCATCTCAGCACTGAACCTCTCTCAAGGATTTAAACCACAACTTATAGACTCTCATGTTTTGGGTTAAATCTAGAAGAGTTGGATCCTTTCCCTTGCTCAGGTTTACTTCATTGAAAACAATATTTCATTGCCTCTTTTTTCCCCCTAGGAGAATGCTAAATGGATAGTACCGTTATTTTTGCTGAAGTCACGATAAAGCAAAACCACAACAAACAAATGTACACAGAAGTTTTCTCTCAAAGTATGTTTTTTTTTTAACAATTAGGACACAGGTGGCCTTTTCCTGAGAGATCATGAGCAGTGTGCTGAAAGTAAAGTGAGGTCCTGAAGTCTAATGCTACATAAGTACAAATACTGTGGTGGGTGGCATCCTGTATACAATAAGAGGGATTGTGTAAGCTGAAAACAGTGTAACTATAAGCAGATAATATTTTACATATAGAGTAAGGTGGACATATCAGTCATTAATGCAGGGTAGCTTTCTAGTAAAAATGTGGAGCTTTGGATCAGTCTTTGGAGAAGGGGAACACTATTGGCTATCAGACAGGTAACTTGAATGACAGATTTTTTGAGTACACGAGTAACTGAATTTTGTTTGCAAAGACAATAGATAGCATTGACCAAATTTAAGTGTCCTTTGACCATGTATCTCATCATTAATGTAAAATGTGATGCAAGCATTTCTTTCAGGAGGCCATGAGCACACAGGGCAGATTATAAGGATTGCAGCCAGAGGTTGTGGCAGTGCTCTCACCAGGATTTAATCATAGAAAATACACAAAGGGCTTTTCCCTACTTCTCTGCACTGCTGTGGGAGTGGCTGAAGCTGGAATTTTTCAGCCTAACTACTTAATGAGACTGGTGAATGAAATCACAGTTTTGATTTCAGTCTTAACAGCTTAGGCATCTGTGGGGAAAAGTAATTTTAAGCATATAAGTCTTAAATGTAAGGTGATTAACTACTCTGCTCTACTCTCTAATCTCTCATCCCTTTCAACATATAGGCCATCACTTTTAATTTCTTCCTCACCTACATTTTAAAGTCATTTTAGAACTGATAATACTTGAAACATCATAATTTTTCTCTTTTGTGCCTCTTATTTCACTCTATATGCATATCACCACAGTGTATTATGTGGACAGAAAAAACTAGTTTGTCATTTAGCTTAGTTTGCACATTAAATTATGCTCTCCTGTATACCATGTCTTCTGCTGTTCACGATTTATTCATCTCTCTGACCATTTATTCCACTTTACTAAGCCCACAGAGGATTGTCATATGGCAACAACGTAAAAAAAGGGAAAGGGAGATGCCTAAGTTTTAGTCACGTAGGAAAAGAGGGAGTAGGGGAGTAGAGGCTAAATGCAAATCTGAGTATAGTTACTTCCCACTGGTTCATAGGTCATATTTCTCTGTGGAATGCTCATTCCTTATATACTTTTATCATATTCACTTCTAAAATATGTATCTAGTAATAAGAATGTGCTGAGATCCTTTGCTTAAGCCTTCAGGCAAAACAAAACTCCACAACCCACCCTCCAAATGCAATAAACAAGTAAAAAAAACAAACACAAAACCAAACCAAACAATAGAAAATTGATGATTTCTTGAATCTCTTCCCATCCTCCTTCCCCTCTTCCCTTGTTCCCTCCCTTCACCATGCCCCTCCCAAGTCTGAATCTCTGACATAGCCCTTTTGATTGTTAATAAGCATGCAAAGTTCATAAGATTTATAATTCTTTATTAAATTTAATCTCAATTTTGTTAAAGACAGAGGCACAAAGGGTTCTCAGATGAGAAACCTTTATCTAGAGACCTAGAAAGTGAAAAGTCTTATTCAGCTCTGTGATTTTACATTTCCTTTCCCAGGGTGAGGACACCTGTTTCAGGTACTGATCACACCTGTTTTCCATGCCTCATCTCAGTCTCCACCCACAGTGCCCCTCAGTAGGTCTCTCATGCCCTGCTAACAGAGCTGCAGGGGTGGTTCTCAGGCCTGATGACATCCAAAGTATGACAGGGCTGTGTTCCTTCAGATGTGAAGGGACAAGGGGAAGAGGTCACCTTTCCAGTACTCCCCCTGTGGAGGACAGGGCTACCAGATCCAAGTGTCTTGAAGCAGAAGTGAAAAGGGCTCAAACACACCCTCCTTTCCCCCACCCTCTGATGAGCACAAACCCAAGAATTGTACCCACCCTTTATCTTTCTCATTAACTTGCAACCCACTCTCCAGATTTCCTTCTGGAGTAGGGCATCAGATAGCTCCCAACCTGCTCGGCTGTAAACCATTATTTCCCAAGTGTAGGTCAAGGTCTCCCTCTTATGTAAGCATTGACTCAGACCTCCTTCGCTCCTAATATTTCCTCTCTTTTACAAATCCTGCTTCTGGGCACAGAAGCCTGGGAGACCTTGTTGGTTAGCCTTCAGGCTCAAGCAGAGAAGGCATCAGGTACTTCAGTGTGTACATATATCTGCTGTCATTGAATCACCCACCCTATTCAGTCACAGTTCCACATTTTGCTAACAAGGCAGTGATCTTTTTGTTGTGTTGAGTCTCTGCTGCAAATCTTATCTCTAGTTCAGTTTGGGCCACTCCTAATACCATACTTGTGTGCCCAGGAAGTGTCATCAAACTCCTGGTTTGTAGCTTGTTTCTGTTTCCATCTGACAGAGCAGGGAGTTTTATTCTTCAAGTTTTTATCTTTAATTAGGTGGATGCTCACTGCATGTGTGTGAAAACTGGGAAACGACATATGAACTAGAAGCAGCTTGTGCTTTCACTTGTGCAGAGGAGAACTGTAGATGGGCTTTCTCTCATCAGGTTCTACGTAACGTGAAGAAACAGTATTAAATGCTTCTATATGAAAGATACAAGATGTGCAATGTGTAATGTTTGCTTTCTGTTCTCATTTACCCTCAGCATCACTGGAGTGACTGTAATTTATCCTGGTTTATTTATAGATGCAGTACCATAAAGCTGCATTTGACTAGTGCTTTTAGCATTCCAGTCAGTAATGAAAGTATTCAGAATCATAATTCTGTTCTTTTTGGAACTTTCTACTGATAATTATCTTGGAGAAAAATATGGCTTTCTTTGGATTATATTTTCAAAAATCCTACGTATGTGTTTGATATTGGTAGATAGGGAAATTGAGGTCTTGAGGGCAAGTGAATTTTTTGAATATGATTTCTTCAGTTAAAAGTCTCATAGACTACAATGCTTTAGGTATTGACATAGATATTTCAGAAGGAGAGCTATATAAGGAAACTGAAAACCTGTGTAGAAAATGTTGAAAAATGCTTCATTTTTTTTTTACCATTTGCAACTAGATCACAAGTCTTTTATGTATTGTATAATATCTTAAATATGGACTATACTAAAAAGGAAAAACACTGAAAAATGTTATGTTCATTTGTAGTTGTTTTGTGTTGTAACTTGTCATATTTAGTGTGTCCCTACCTACCATTTTAGTAACACATTTATCGTAAGAATCAACAGTTATTCTGTTCCAAATATTTATTATACTAACTAAGAGATGTTCATTACTATCTCGTGGTATTCAGTATGATTAGAATTAAAATCCTCATGATGATCAAATATTTATTTTTAATAGTGTCCCATTACTACTTGTTCACAAGAGAGCCGGAATGTCGTTGATTTTTTATGAAATACAGACAACAATAAGCAATACTGAATATTCCAGAATTCATCATTTTAGGAGGGTTATGTAGTAATGTAGTAGTTTAGAAGAGCTGTTCAGTCAATCAAATCAAGCCCATTACATATGGCAAGATATGTGCCTTAATTAGATACATGAAGTTTTCAGCTATTTCTGTCTTTTCTAAAATGAGGTCAGCCATGTTGCATAAAAGAAAACATTTTGGTAGGTCACCATCATGTGTAGATCTTAACAGGTATTCTGCTTTATGCTTTTAAAGACAGATTTTGAAACCTGACTGCAGTTTTCAATCTACAGATAGCAGGGGTAGGTATTTGCCATTACTGGTAACTGGGTATTGAAGCACAAGCTCTGTGTGCTAAATGGAGCTTAGCTCACAGAAAGTTAGTTAAAAGCTTAGCTTAAAACGTTAAAGGCAAATTTATGTTGACTAGAAGCTCTGATGCTATGTTCTGTCCAGACAGATGGGGTGGTGACATCCAGCAATGTTTGGAACATAAGACCAGAGTACTGCAGAAGTAGAATAGACACTGTAAAATAAAGGACGCAGACTTCATCCATGTGTGCCTCTTGAATGTCACACAGCTGTTAGCTCAAATAAAAGGAACACCTAGCATGGCAGCATGGTACCAAATGGTTCCAAAATCCTTACTTTCACTGCTGACACCCCTGAGCAGCCACACTGCTGAGCAGCCAACTAGATGTCACAGTCTGTTTTTTATAAATAGTGGTAACTTCTTCCATAAAGCAGAGTGAGTGAGCAGATATAAACACACAGTAAGTGTTTTATATGGGGATGACCTTAGGGTGCGGGCTTAAAAGCAAAAAAGTGGGCAGGTAGATCCTTGGTATTGATATTCCCTTAGGATTTACTCATATTAATATTGGCGCTGCAGTACATATGCCGATATTCATGAAGTGCAAGTATCAGCAATATGTCAGCTGTAGAATACCTTAAATTCAGTTGATAATTGATTCATCTGAAGTCTGTCATTCTGTGGAGAAATGAGACCACTGCAGTTCTCTGTCATGCTCTGTGCCATTAAAAAGGCTGAGGAAACTGTTCCTATTTTTGAAGTCAAAAAAGTTATCAGATTTATTTCGCCTGATGAATTTTGAAGTTTATTCATGGCTCCTTGTAGCCGTTAGATTGTGAGAATGTAGGTCAGGCCTCACACCATTCCCTTTTAAATTCCCAATACATGAAGGATAATGTTGGCTTGTAAGTTTGGCATTTCTCTCCTAATACACCCACATTCGTATTTTAGATTTGGTTTTACATATTTCTGATAAAAGTTGCTGTTTAGTCTACATATAGGCAAGGCTTGGATGAGGGGTTATGTGCTTTTAGTTTGTAACTTTTCTTCCTGTGCTTTGTCACTGAGGAAACACTACTGTTATCCGTAATAGTCAGAAATGTCTTGGATATTCAAAGAAAAGTAACTACAGGAATAAAAGCAAAATGAAATATGCATGTAACTGAGTGCATATTGTTTTGCAAAAAAATGAAGGAAGCATGGAATTTTCAAACTTGATTTTTAAAGTCCTGAGCCTCTGTGTAGGCACTGAAATATTTCATCAGTAAAAGGATATTGGTTTTGGTTAGTGAACTTTCTGATAGTATTGATGTCAGTGGATACTGTGAGTGCTCCATATTCTAAAATCAACCTAAATACCTGGTGAATGAGTAAGGATCTACAAACCTAAATTAAGGCATCAACCTCTGAAAATTCTGGATGAAAAAAATACTGATTCTTTTCATATGTTGAGCTTGTTGTGTAGCTACAGGCATCTTCTAATAAAGCATACTCTTAAAATCCCACCCTGACTGCTGCTCCTTTCATATTCACTAGCCAAATAAATACCTCTTGTAGGACATTTCCCAGCTCCTGCTCTAGTTTCTGGTTCCCTGCCCTGTTGTTGAGTCTTCTGATAAAGGAAATCAGCTGTTACTGAAAGGGGCTACAACTATACTTTATATGTTGATTTTCAAGCTTACATATGAAGGGTAGAACAAGAACATGTGACTGATTTAAAAAAAAAAAAATCCATACAATTCAGTATTTTGACAGTAATTCAACAATTCTACAGATTCCAGTTATTGACGTGTCTTCATAGCAATCTATTGCAAACTAGACTAGAATTAAACGATGTAAAACTAGCAGATATTTTAAAAAGTGTTCATAGAGGGGTTAAATTTCTTATTAAAAAGGAATAGCACAAAATTTTCTGTGGAAGATGTTAAATTTTGTGTTTTGAGCCAGTCGTTCAAATTTGGCAAAGACGACTGTCTTTACCCTTCTGTAAAAGATGTTACATAGTCAGTTGTGTTGTGTGCTAAGTAAATGCTTCTGCTGCCTTATTCTGGATGTTACCTTGATCTTGGATCTTAGCAAATATGTTTTGACCCTCTGTGGGAAGAGAGGATATAAAATATGTGTCACAGAGTGGCACTGAGTAATTGTTTGGAGTAAAATAGGATTAGAGAGTAAATCCTACCTCTGTAGCACTGACTGACAGACTTCATCGTGTGGGGAAACAGATAAGGGGTAATGAAGAGAAAGTGTTATTCTGCTACATTGTGTTTTTCCTCAATGGTCAAGAACTTTGATTTTTTTTTTTACTTTTTATGGATTAATTTAACTCATTACTTAGATCCTTCTAGCAAAGGGGACTTAGTTCTGTGGCCAAAATGAAAGACGCATATTCTCAGATGGAAAGTTTAAATGACCCTTGCATTTCTGTTATTCCTAAAACATCCTATATTTAAAAGCTGAAACATCAATAGCTAAGGATGCTCATTCTCTTTCTTTGTTTGCAGTGGTGATGATACTAGACATTTATTTAGGATAGCTTTCTTACCCATCTTTGTGTTAAAGATTTAAAATGCTTTCATATTATCTGTTTTCCAGAAGTTTTTATATGCATCTTGACTGTATTGAAAACACCAGGATTATTTAGGGGGTTTTATTTATAAACGGTGTGCATTTAACTGGCTCTGGAAATGAAAACATGTATCTATATTGTCTTCTTTTTGTTTTGGTTTCTCTTGTAATTTTGCTGCTTTGTTAATGCATTTCTTTAGAAGCTACACTGAATGCTCATTCAATATTCTTTAGATTACACTTTATCAACTAATGTTAATAATGCCAAACCGCACTTAGACCACACTAGAGTTGGTATTATGTCATCTTCTGGCCTCAAGGTATCTAGCTATATAAGGTTTATTGTTGCTGAGTATTTGTGTTTTGTTTTGCTGCTTAGGAGTGATTTTTACATTATTTATACATCTCGGATTGATCAGAAATTGTTTTGATCAGTTCTTCCTAGTTGAAGTAATATCCTTACTATCTTGCTAAAGATTCAGAACTTCTGCTAGTAAGCTGTATTACAAATAGTTTTGAAGCTTGACTGGAAAAGAAACATCCATTGCTTTGATCACTTATATTAGCAGTGGTTTTGCAATGTCGTATTTGTGAAAAGACACAACTGTTTTAGTTGTCTCTCTTAATTCTTATGGGTTTATCTGTTGTGGGGCTTTTTCGTTGTTGTTGTTTGCCTGTAATGATCTAATTGTGGTGAATACTATTTTCCTGAGAGGTATTTTAGTTTGAGGAAACATGCCAGAGACTTCAGCTTTCTGGCTCCTGAAGTAGATTCATCAGAAAAGATCTCCCCACTTTCGGAATATTGTTGCCTCTTCTTTAATTTTGATAACTTTTGGTGATTATGATGATAGGTTCATATTTCATGATAAACTAACATAATTTGCTGAGCTTAAATTGCAGTATTAGCCCAAGAAAAAAATACTAAGCATTTTCTAAACAACCACTGGAGGTCTCAGGCCCAAGAGCATGGCATGACAGGTCTGAGGCAGATGTAGGTTTACCACATGGGCTGAGGTGACTTTGCCTTTTGTTAACACTGGTTGGTATAGCAGATGCTCCTGCATCATGTGGCAGTCACATGTCTGTGCAACCATCCCCTCATATAAACTAGAGCTGCATCCTTCCATGTGGAATGCTAATACAGAAAACAGATACGCTTATTTGTTCCTTTTATCTATCAGTTTGAATCCCATGTGACAGAGTTCAGTAGCTGTCAGTGACTTACCTTTGCTCTCCTTCTACCCCAAACTTACCAGAGTACAATTACATGTCTGAAGTGGAAAGAGGAAAATCTTTACTGTATAATCTGTGTATAATACAAAATATTTCAACAAATAATTTGAATAAGTCTTTCATTCTGCTTTTGGAGTATTCTCAGAGTTTCTGTGAAATCTGAATCTCCTCTTAAATAGAACTTACTGAAAGGCAGTGGAAAGAAAGAAAGAATGGCTTTGTCCCAAAACCTTCCTGAACACTCTTCAATACAGGTCTTGTCTACTACCTAAAGGTATGCCTGCTAAAGGCAGACATATTGGACTGACTGAATTGTTACACTAATTTACATGCCAGAATATGAGTCACATCTAATTCTTCCACTACAGTATTCAAATATGTGTCCAGAGTAGTTAATCATGAAAGGCCTCAAAGTTAGGTCAGAATGTAACAAGATTAGATTGGTTACTTAGCAGCCATAAATCAATAAAAGAGAATCTAATTATCACTTGAACTCTGTCCTTGTCAAACCAGTTGTGAATTAAAATGTGTATCGTAAGAAACAGCATAGTAAGTAAAATAAACTTTGAAACTCGTTTCAGGAAGGAAATACAATTTTCTTTCTACTTGAATACCTAAGACGTGATATACAGTCCCTTATTTTGTGTGCATTGTAAACTAGTGAAAGTAAGCTACATGTATCACTGTCCAAATTTATGCTTAATGAACCAGCGTGTTTATTCTCACATGGTAATACTAAACTAATGAAGAAAGATGGGTCCAGAAAAATCCCCCAATACTAACAACCCGTAGAAATCCTATCTGGTTTTGATTGACTTTCAGGGATTCATTCTGTATAGTATGGATTTCAGGAAAGGCTGAAGTACTCTCTTCATTTCCAGGATAGTGTGGAAGAATGTGCATTTATTCTAAAAGAAATCTGCTCTCTTTACAGTGTTTCAACTTGTCATGACAAGAACAAGTCAAGGTCGTGGGAGTAGGTGATCTTTTTCAAGTTACAAATGTTCTGGATTTCTTTACCTCATACTTTTCTTCCTTAAATTTTCTTGCTTCTTCATGCAATTGAACCTACTTATGCAATTTTTTTGGGAGGTATAACTACCCCTTATTACAGAAATTTTTGTTTGTATGTAACAAACTCTGAGAAAATTTGATTGCTCAGGGTTCCTTAGGGGATGGGAAACAGCCTTCTAATATTGAATGTCTAAGGTCACACATTAGAAAAGAAGGAATAGAATTTTATTTTTTTTTTTTTCCTGTCTATGCAAAACTTGTCTAAGGTTTCAGCGCTAGTGGTGTTCTGGTTTAATGGGAGAACAAATTAAATAGTTAAAGAAGAACAAAAGAATAAACTGAGATTTTTCTTTCAGTTTTTTGTTTGGTGATGTTTCCCACTTTGCATGCTCTTTGCATTTTGCTTTATATTTTTAATAGTACTAATTTTGGTTTCAGAACTAGTTAAAATGGAGTGTCCCATTCTCGCTGCACAGCTGCTTCCCACAGCTAAACTTCCCTTTTATCTGACCTTACTGGAAGGCAGCTGACAAACTTCTGAGTTCAGAGGAAGCTTCTAAAGAGTGGGGACACTTGACGGGGTTATAGATGCCCATGTGCAGCATAACCATGGCACATTTCTCCTGTTAGAAGAAGGTATTGCTTGGACATGCCTGAAGTCTTCCAATAGAGTAGGTTGTTGCAGTCCTGCTATTTTGTAGCCTTTGGTTATTTTCTGGTCCTTTATAAGCATCAACCGGCTTAGGTTTTGGAGTTGTTTAGTAGATGTTTGTCAAATCTGGGTCTGCTGGTCAGTATTCAACAGTATTGCTTCTGGTCAGGTTGAGTTAGTACTCTTTGAACTTGGCTTAAGTGCCTCATATTTTACACATCTTTTTTACATACATCAACCTCAGCACACCTTCCAGAATCTCACTCTATCAAAACTCATTGATAAGTACGACCCTTAACTTTTCTGAATTGTTCAAGCTATTGTGATCCTTTTTCTTCTGTTAGGCTCACATAATTTGCCTGAAGTAATTGTCTTAGGTACTAATTATCTTCCTAAACACTTAGCATTTAATATATAGCTGCCCCTTGCAAGTGTGTTTCAAACCAACTGCAGCTTATACACATTGAAGCCAACCTGTTCATGGTTGGCCTATAAACTATAATTGGAATCATAAATAGGGACATTGTGAGAAGTAACCAAAGCCTTTTATGTGCAAAGATTAATACAAAAACTGCCTCAGAAGCAAGGTGATAAATGGGATGTGTTAATTTTAATAAAGATACAAGGAACGTGTGTCATCTAAGAATCTTAACACATTGAGGAGAGATATGAATACAATTGCAAATGACAAAGTAGTCTGATAGAACAAGGTAATAAAAATGCTTCAGAATAGAGAAAAACATAGCTTTTCAGATCAGCTCTAAGAAAGATGTCAAATCAAAGTGGGAGGCAAAATACCTCAGGATCAAGAATTTATTAAAATCTACTTACATTACATAAGCTTGGAAATTTTAATTCCTAAATATGCAAATAAAAAGATTTAGTGGGTGACCTTATAGGTGGCTTAAATTTCATCGTTAGAAGAGAAGGCCTTGGCTCAAAAAAATAAAAAGAAAACCTGATTTCAAGCACCATATCTGTAGTCATAAAGTGTCTTAGACGTGGTAAAATTTATTAATGCTTTCAGAATTTCTGCATTAAAGCAACTGTCAATTTTCAGTGTCATCTTAGAAGGACTTCTAGAAACTGATGCAAATCAAGTCCCATAGTTAAGGAAAGAGTTGGCATAAGCCAGGACTAACTGGTTTGCAGATTCACTATGACAAATCAAGAGCAGAAAATGTCTGTGTCCTACACACTGTTGAGTGGTAACTCCTGCTGGAGGATCTTCTTGTATTGAAAAAAATAACAACAAACCACTTTTTAGAACTTTTCAAAATGAATGGGAAGCTTCTTTTCTTTTCATGACTAAATGTGATAATAACACAATAGGGATAAGGTTGGTGGATTTTTTTTCCCAGTTTTGTACTGGGAATAAGCAGTAAATTCAGGAGTCTATATCTTAATTGTGTGACCTGAGAGTTGCTTTATTTTTGTTATGAAGCAAATTTCTTCTCATGTGGGGAAGTACAGTTTCCTTTTTAACCCGAAAGAATGTGGTTCAGTATCAATTTTGAAAGTTAAAATTGATTTAAATGTTAAAAAAAAATAAATTATTCTTGTTGTGTAAGCTAACTCGAGTATGTCCACAGCTTGCTTATCACTTTATTGTTTTGTAACTTCACATGGCAGTTGATCTGAATGCCCCCCAAGTATCATTTCAGGGAAAGAGTGAGCTACAAATTCTTGAATCAGAAAAGGAATTATTTTGTCATCTAATTCTGCTACAGTTTCTGACAGAGGCAGGGAGACTCAGTCCTGGTATGGGGCTGAGCTGCATCGCACAAGCAGGAAATGTGGTCTTGGTTGTATACAAGGTGACCACTACTTCAGGGTGAATCGATTTTCTTTCCTTTCTGCTGGACCTGAGCCCTGTCTCTACAAGTTACTGTCACACGTGTTCTGTAGAGCAGCTCAGGAGTATTGGTAGACACAGCTTGACTGGGAAAGTTGCTTAAGCTGGAAGTGTGTGAGAACTTTTGTATTCCAGTGACTTCTACCAGCTGTGGACTGTTTTGAAACTGGGCAGCTGGTGGACACACTTTCCACTCATGGAAGCCTCAGTGTCCTAGTGAAGTGTTTATTATGGCCTGTACAAGAAGATTTGAAGTCACTTTCTTCCCTGACATTACATGGACTTCTCCAGACCTCGGTGTCCTCATCAATGCTTTTGTTGCAGGAGTTGCTCTGCAGCATGATTAACATTATGCAGCCTTCCTCTCACACTTTGGCCTTTCTCTGTTACCTTTTACCACCTCAGTGGAATACAAAAAGCTGATGTTTATTGGCAGATGCGTGAGGAGAAGGAGACACTAGCTCTTTATTGCCTTATCCCTGCATGTACCCTGGGATTTTACATTTGAATTTGCGGACAGGCTAGAAGATCCTGGACATGTTTAGATTACTTGTTTGAGGTTGCCAATGACTGGCAGGAGGTTTTCTGTTCAGAGAGGGTGAAGTAAAGCATCTGAGGTAGACGAAAGTGCGTTCTCTTGCTGATCCCTGTGGAACATGGGACAGAAAAAGAAGCACAAGAGATCCATGGACTGAGTGTTCAGGGTAATTCACAGCATTTGGACACTTGTTTTGATTTGATGAAAGACACAGGAATTTGTGATACCTGACTCTAGGAAGGGACAGAATGATAAAGCAGAAGTTAAGGAAAGAGCAGTGTGGTGCCCTTTAGGAACATAAAGCTGTTCTCTGAGTTTGGCATGGTAGAGTAGGATACATATTGAGTATTTTGAGCTTCTAGCAAAACAGTCCTTTCTCTTACTCTCTTTCCAGGTTATATTCTATAGATATTGCTTCTCCAAAGTGCTGCAGGTGCACTGGACTTCTGTGTTTCCTTGGTATAACTATGTATATTGTCATTATGGGAAGAAGATCCAGTGCTCTTTCTGCTGTAATTATTCTGCAGCTTTCAATGAATTTATGTGGACCGCTGATAGAAGAGAACAAATACCACCCTCCTAAATAACCTAAAGCAAGACACAAATGCCCAGCAGCAAAACAGGTTGAAGAAATGTATGTTCCAGAAAGCTTGTCTTAATAGATTTAACTTCTGATGTTGAGGTTTATGTTTTTTGTCAGCATTGGCTGAAGAATAGATACATATGTATCTTTATCTGAAGGTTTCTGATTTCTTGTTTTTTCATGCTTGCTATTTATCGTATGAACAACAAATGTTGGCTGTTCCCTTCAACTTCTTAAACAGGTCTCTGAAGGAAAGAAAAGTCTGAAAGGAAAGACCAGAGGCCAAGATTACCATTTTACGCTAATGGATATTGGGGTAGGGAGGGTAGCTGAGGTGAGTAGAAAATATGAGACTAAAACTAAATACGTGTCCATATCAAAATCACAAGCAGCTTTTGAAAGCAAGCTGCATGTCCAGACAAATTCAGCTTTCTGTAGTGAATTTACATTTTCTTGAGAAAGTTAGCAAGATTTGGAAATGACTGTTACAACTTTTGTTTCTAATAGCTTAGGTTTGTGAAAGGAGATTTTGGATTCTGTATTTTATTTATAGTTATGCTTTTTATGTGAGGCTTTTCTTTTTCCGGTTTCCTCTCTCCTTCTCTCTCCAGAGATGGTTTTTAGAGAAGCAGTACACTCTTCTGGTACTTTTAACAGGATGGTGCATTGTTTTGTATTTCCCATGCAAGGACATGTCTGAAATTTGTGGTGACATAGGGGAAGTGCAGTATCGTCTCATTGCCATCATGCTATTAATAACAGATACGTATGGTTGTGTAGAAGCATTCTGTTATAAATGTACCTCTGTTAAATAGGATTGGATTGGATTACTTCATAAACCTTCCTTTAAGTAGCCTAAGGAGCAGACACTCGGTTACCCAGCTAGTTTTCTTAAATATTTTTGCTTATAACGTTTACAGCATACTATATAGTATGAAGATAATTCAAATGATGCATTAAGATGCAAGGTGATTCACCAGCAGTGAGCTACAGATGGGCTGTTATTGAATTACAAAGTAACAGTGGGGAAGGCAGGGACATTAATTATGGTATTTACCTGCACAGGGGCCAGAAAGCTGGTTAGAGCTAGTTGTGTGTGAGGCAGTCTTACTGTTTTACACACTAAAAGTTATTTTTTTGTTCACATACTGGTAGTCAAGAAGCAACTGAGAAAAAGCAGCCCCTCTCGGGATGGATAAGCATAGACTTCATTAAAGGCATTCTCCAAATTTCTTCTTCTATACCAAGGGTTATAGTATATAAATAGTTACGGTCAAAGCTAACATTATGCACAAAAGAACATTATGCACAAAAGAGCACAGCCATGTATGTAGGGTCTCAGCATACGATATGAATAATTCAATGCAGAAAAAAATATGAAACACAAGCTTTGCTACAGTTTAGCTCAATACCAAATACATTTTTGTTCTTTTTATCTTTTTTATACATTCTCATCTTGTGTGCTTTTATATTTCTAATCTAACTGCAGTATAGATAAGCACTTCACAAACACATTCATCATCACAAAGATGGAACAAGTATGTAGCAATGTATAGGTATTGCAACAGAAAGTATAATTATTTGTACCCTATTTACAATTGAGTAGATAAAGAACTATTTTGGACAAAACAGTTTAACAATCATCTGGGAAGATGGTCTATCACGTAATTTTTAATTAATTTTGATGACTTTGTCTTATAATTTTAATCCTTTTTATCTCAAAGTTCAGGAAGAAATGAATTACCCAGACTCATTTGCTTTTTAGCAGTCTGACTACCTGTTTGGAAAAAAAAGTCTGTAGGAGAACAAACTCCCTAAGGCCCTTTTCAGGATGTTTTCTATGTGAGAAAACAGCAGAAAGCCTGATCACACAGTAGCTTTTATTGACTGACTGTTTGTGCAGTTCTGTCTCTCTTGGAGGAATTTTGTCTCAGGTTCCCTCGAGTGTGCTCAGGTGTCAGAATCCTGTGGTCCTGTTCAGTGTTAACAGGTGCATCCAAATTTTCTCTCTTTAAAGAATTCATTGTGTTTTGAAACTCTTTTTGTGAGCAACATCTGACAGTACAAGACTGTTCATATTCTCTCTATTCTTTGCTTGAAATGTCACTCAATCACACATTTGATTTTGTAGATCGTCTGAATTTTATATTAAACACATGCCCCAATTCTGCTTTGTGCATAACGTTGAGCAAAACAGATGCATATAGTATGTGCTTATGTATTTTATTTAATCGGAAGCACAGTTACTAATATTTTACCCTAGATTAAAGGCTTTTGTTTTACTTTATTGTCTCAAAAATCACAGTTTAAGGCATGAAAACTTGGAGAGGATGAACAATTGAATGGCATGTTAGCTGTGGCTAATGACTTTAAATGGAAGAGGCTTTTTAAAATGGTGGAAAATGACTGATGTGAAAGACAGCATATTCTCACTTTTTTATCGGTAGAAATACTCCCCCCAAGCTGCTGCAGATGGGTACGGTCTTTTTCTAACTTTTTATGTCTTGCATTTCCACAGCATCAGGCTTGATTATTTCTGTTGAATTGCTTTAGGGAACCCAGCATCAACACTCATTTGCTATATCCAAGATGATGCAGTACGATAGCTTGCTCTCAAAAGAAGGTCATTTTTTTTTTTTAACCCTTCATATAGGAATTCTGTAGGCAGTCCTGTTATCAATAATGCCAGAAGCACCTTTCAGTAAGAGGGATGCTGCTTTAGGCAAAGGTTTAATATTATAAGCTTTCATGCTGTATTTAGTTTGTATGTCTTTTTCTGTATTAACATAATTCCATGCAGTATTGGATACTGTTTCTATTGTTCATTTAAAGATTACTAAAATCTGTCATTTCACGTTGTTTCATTTGGTTTGTTTCATAGAATCATTAGAAGTTTGAGCTAGAGGATACCTTTCTGGCAGAAAGGGACCTTGGGGTGCTGATCAATAGGAGGTTGAATATGAGCCCACAGTGTTGCCCAGGTGGCCAAGAAGGCCAATGACATCCTGCCTGTATCAGAAACAGTGTGGCCAGCAGGACCAGAGAGGAGATTGTCCCTCTGTACTTGGCACTGGTGAGGCTCCATCTCAAGAACTGTGTTCAGGTTTGGGCATCTCAATATAAGAAAGACATTGAGATACTAGAACCGGTCCAGAGGAGGGCAAGAAAGCTGGTGAAGCTTGTGCTGGAGCACAGGTCTTATGAGGCATGGCTGAGGGAACTGAGGCTATTTAATCTGAAGAGAAGGAGGCTGAGGGGACACCTTATTGATGGTCTCTTCTCCCAAGTAACTAGTGATAGAACAAGAGGAAATGGCTTCAAGTTGCACCAGGGAAGATTTAGGCTGGAAATTAGGAAAAAATTATTCACTGAAAAGGTTGTTAGGCATTGGAACAAGCTCCTCAGGCAGGTGGTTGAGTCATCATCCCTGTATGTCTTTAAAAGCTGTATAGATGTGGTGCTTGAGGATATGGCTTAGTGGTGGACTTGGTAAAGCAGGATTAATGGTTGGACTCAATGATCTTAAAGGTTCTTTCCAACCTAAATGATTCTATGATTTTATGAGGTCATCTCATTCTTCCCTAGAGTCCAAAGGCAGAAGTAGATCTAGAACTAAATTATTATTGCCATTAAGTAAAATACCTCTTTTCAATTCTAACTTACCCTGCCACAAATGTTTGATTAGATTGATCGTGACCAATTTTCATGTTCTTTCTCATATGTAACAGTATCAGCAGTACTGCAGTTTTGTTATTCTGCTTCAACTGTGTATGCAACTAGTACAGTGAGTGACAGAGACTTTACACCCTGTCTCTTTCTGTCTTCTGTTAAATTATTAGGGGGACACCGATTTCATATGAGAAATAATATTTTTAGTACTTAGCCAAATCTAAGCTTTTCAGTTATTTTAATAATAATAATATTAAAATCATTAAGTAGTCATAACTGCTTATAATAGCCATTGTTTTGGTGGCACTCTGTTCCCAGCCCTTCATAAAATCCTAAAAAATCTAATCCCTTGGTTGACCCCCAAACTTTGTAAACTTAATCAAGGCAAACAAAACTATTCTTTATTTAGCAATTGAAGAAAGGAGGAAAAAAAAAAAAAGAAAAAAGAAAAAAAAAAGAGGGGCTGTTGCCAAGAAGAAAAAGGGAGGTTTTTAAGATAATTTTTTTTTTTTTTAAAGAAGGAATGTGGAAGCAAGCTTGTTTTAGCATCTTGAAGTGTTCATATTTTCAAAAATGTTGTTATTAGTAACAGTATAAGAAGCTCGGCTCATGAGTGAGGCTGCTGAACAAAGTATGTGCATTACTTAAGCAATGAATTTGTGTGTCAATTCAAGAAGGAATTTCCCTGAAGAGTAGAACAGTTTTTGTGTTGTCTTAGGTCACAGTATCAGAGAGAACCTAAAAAGATGAAGGAAGAGTCAGTAGCACTGTTAGTGAAAGGACAAGGAAAGAACTGCTCAGTCTTGTTTTCAGTTGTATCTTTATGTACTAGCACTTCAGTCATCGTGTGAAAATGTTAACTGGAAGCCTACTAACCTGTAGGATGTTATTCTCTTGGACATCACAGAAAGGGAATTGGTATTTACTATATTTAGCTTTCCCCCACCCCTGTTTTTCCTTCTTTCCTTAATCACATTTTCTTTCAGCCATCCAGTGTCAGTGGTGCAAAGTCTCATCCTAGCGACTGCTGTTGCTGTACTTCAGCTGTCCGTACACACATTAGTAGTGGCACACTGTCATATCACGATCTCCACAAGTCTTGAGGCAT
This sequence comes from Chloroceryle amazona, assembly GCA_027560015.1. Classification (NCBI taxonomy): domain Eukaryota; kingdom Metazoa; phylum Chordata; class Aves; order Coraciiformes; family Cerylidae; genus Chloroceryle; species Chloroceryle amazona. The sequence goes on from JANHFX010027775.1 coordinate 24,242, forward strand.
CTTTGTATCAGCTTCATGCAAGTGCTCAGTGTTGCTATGCTATTGTCTTCTGTTCTCATCTATGTTGACTTTTCAGCACTTATCATTTCTAATAACAAAAATTTCAACTTGCAAAGGTTTCTTTTTGTTTATGAGGAAAAACATCTGATATTTGCAATAGAAAAATAATTTAAAAAAATGTTGGTTTGGGTTTATTTATCTTTACATTACTTCACAGTACATGCATATTACCTGGCAAGATTATGCACATAGATGTGCAGTGCTCCTTCTAACACACTGCTCTTTCTAGTTGTGATTCAGTTTATAAAGATTTCCAGGAAGATTGCAGCAAATAAGGTTACATTCAGCATTTCTCTTATAAATTGTAGTCATGGGTGCACTCATACATCTTCTGGTTTTAGATTTTTCTGTAATTTAGGTTATTCTTTCTCATACTTCCATTATCTGCACATTTGCTTCAGTACTTTTTACTTTCCTATATAGAAAACACTATTGATGGCATAAGTCTCTGTACATTTTCCAGATGATATTCATGTTGGAAAGCACCTCAGGAAGACTTTACTGCAACCTCCTACTCAAGCATTTGTCCTTCATGTCCCAGAAACTTGCTCCAAGCAGACTAGCTCAATGATTTTCGCTTAGGCTGAAGTGAGGTTGCCTGGCTTTGCTGTGACATCAGCCAGCTCTTTCAGCAGCCTTGGATGTGGTGCAACAGGTCCTACAGACTTGAAGTAGAGTTCTTACAAGTAATCCCTTACTTGAGCATCATTCACTGTTGATAATTCCTCTCCTCCTTGAACACTGCCTCTCAACACAGAGGCACAGGAGCCTCAGTAATGTCCATTGGCACTCAGTTGCCCACCCCATTCAGCCACAGTCCCATAGTGTTTAAATGCTTAAATGTAGCAGAAGATCATCTATCTATCTGGTTGCTAACTGGGAGCTCTGCAAGTTGCTACCCAGGGAAGGGAGGAAAGAGGAGAAAGGGAACTAAAGAACTGTGAGAGCGGAAGTCACTCTTGAGGAATAAGGAGAAGAGGGTTTGCTTGCTAGCAGATCTGCAAGTAGGGTCTGTGTGAGAATGGAAAGAGGAATGCTTGGAAAAGGATGTGAAAGTAGTGGCTATAGCTTGGGAGAGAGAGGGCAACTTTTTAACAAGGCCTGAAGCAAGGGCAGAACCAGTTAAATTCATCCGTGGATAAAAACACTCTCAAGAAGGAGGTCTTTTTATCCCCTCTTCCCAGTGAAAAGAGAGTTTCCATCCTAATTTCCCCATAGTTCGTCCAAGTCTCAGGAGGTATCATCTCTCTCTCTTATGAATGGCTAGGCTTCTTCCACCTTATGATGGATCATCAGCATGTAAAGGGTCATACTTGTGGTCTGAAGAATCCTCACAGAAGAATAACTTCTGTTCTAGAAAATATCTCTGCACACAAAGCAGTTAGTAGCCCATTGCCCTGGTGTACTGAGCACTATGCAGAGACATTAAGTGACCATGCTCTTCTCAGTTCATGATGATCCATAGACAAATTTTTGTCTGTGTGGTCTGTGTCAGCCCCTTGCCCCACATTGTCCCCACACTTCCACAGATAAATGTGTAAGGGAAGCATGTAGGAGTAATACTTCAGTGATGGATGGTGTTGACTTTTCAGGTTCTCTCATATGGAAGGCCTGGGCAGTTTGAGTTTAAACAAACTGAAGAGCTCAGGGGTGTGCTCCAAGTAAGCTGGAGGGTTCAGTGATGTGATCTTTCCTGCAGCCCTTTTTAAATAAATTAAAGTCTGCCTTGGTGACCTCAAAGTATGGTTACTGTTCCTGGTTTTCAAGAAATTTGTCTCATTCTAGGATTCTATCTTTTTGGGTTTAATGAAGCTTTCCTCTCACACCAGACTTCAGCCATACGTTAGAAACTTGCTGGTGCTGGCACCAAACTGAGCTATTGCCTGAGTCTTGCAGCCCTCTTGGAGAGGTTATGATTCATAAGTGGTGTCATATTGTTGAGACACCAAATCAGTCCTCTGTTTTTCCAAGAGTGGGAAGAGGTAGCCATCGACTGATAGGACAGAAGAGAGTTGAAAGTAAAAAGGAGTAGTAAATTATAGTAACAAAACTCAAGTTTAGCAAGGTACAGTACAAGAAAGGGCAGGTAAAATAAAAGATTTCAGACCATTCATGTGTGTGACTGAAGAAGGAACAGCAGAGTTGAATAACAAGTTGATGACTCACAGTCATTGGCAGACCTTTTATATGGTGGGGGAACCTCCTCATGTTTTTACTGGTACTGAAGTCGCCTGTGGTGGTGTCAGCTCTTATGTGACTTTGGACCTAATGATCCCCATCGAAGTTATAGTGCACTTCAGTGTGGTATTTCTAGTTTAGTTTTCTAAAATCTAATTTGTTCATACAGCTGCTTTGAGAACTGAGCAAGCCCATAGGAAACGCATTGAGGATTTGTTTTGAGACTGTACTGTTTTTCCAAATGGGATTGCCAATGTATTCATAGCACCTCCTAATAAGGAAAAGAAGAGAAATAAACACAGGGAAAAAATCTTATTTTGCTTGTACGCTTGTATTCTACAAACAAAATAGAGAAATTACCATTTGTTGTAAATTAAAAAAACAAACAAAACCAAACAAAAACACACACAAAACAAAACACCAAACACCAAACATTGTTGTTTAAGTTTTCAAAATACTATTATTCTCAAATACATGTTCAGTTGTCTGACTTCCAACACCCTCGCTTTGCTTTTCTTCCCTTTACTCTTGCATTCACAGTATTATTTCCAGCCACCTAACCTGTTTAATGGGTTTACACTGCTTTAAATTGCATTTGTATCACTGGCTTGCATCATAATATGCATGACTAAAAATCTACTCTTACATAATTTTTCCTTTTGTTTCTTTACAGTTTACTGTACAAACATTAAATATTTCCTTGCAACTTAAAAGGTTACTTCATTTATATCTGACGTCTTTCTTCTGACATCTGTATTTCTCCATTTGTTGGAGAAAATGGATTGTCTATAAGCTAGTCATTGAGAGAAAAAAGAGTGTTTTAAATTGAAATAGTCGTTTAAACTTGTAGAGCCACGACCACTTCTCACTCTTGACTTCCTATTCTGAGGAAACTATTACAATAGAATAAATGCTGCACTGAAAGAAAGACTGATGAAAAACTAGAATTAAATCAACTTTCTGGCTTTCATAACTTTGTTCTTCCCCAGACAATGCAATTTGTTTGGTAATTTTTCTTCATACAGACTAATTTTTGTAAAGTAATTTTCAGATAAGTGTTAAATAAATGCTTGTTATTATTATTACCAGTATATTTATTTGCAGTTCAGTTGTTTAATTGACCTCTATTTTACTACCGCTCATAATGACAAGCATTTAAATCCTTTTTCAGTCTTCATTGTTCTTTCCTCCCACACTGTGTTTTCTAACTGTTTTTCATATCAAATCCCTTCAGAAGGTAGGACTAAATGTAATATTACTCAAACATAGCTTAGCTTCCCCCTCCTTTTCTCAAGCTAGGCACAGAACTGGAAGACTTTTACAATATTTCACTTACAGAAAATCAGAATAAGCACACTTATTTCAGGGTTGTACAGCTTAAAGGATGATGACCCTAATCCACTGAAGTTAAATACACCAGAATTGTGGTAATTTATCAGTATGTTTGAGGAGTGCAAAAAACACCTCAGTTATTTTGGTCAATGGTAAAAGTGAAGTAGTCATGGGGAATAACTGGTCAGTTCTATATTTTGGTGCAATACCCTATGGCAGAATAAACTTATAAGAAATATTTTCATCTCTACGGTCATGATTTATTTTTTATCTTTTCTTATTCAGTATTCCTTAAAATGCCATCTTCATAATATCTTTCATGGTATCCTTAGCAAGACTATAAACTTCTTTAATGTTTTGTTGTGGTTTTTTGTTGTTTTTTTTTAAATACAGAACAGAACAACAAACCACCACACTTTAACTTAGTTTCACAGGGTTCTTTTTCATAGAGTTGTGCAGTTGATTTTCCATGGACCGTAACACTTCTAAAATCTTTTCATGTGACGCATCTTCCATAATGATATTTTAGACAACTCATTTCCCAAGATCTGTTATATGTTTAGTATTTATGACACTGCATATTACTCGTCAAAATTATTAAAGTTATATAAATAAAAATAAATAAAGTTATATATTAAAGTTGTAGGAGTTTTACTTTTAATGATAGATTCCCCTTGGAATAGGGATATGTTTTGTATTAACTATGTTTATTAAAATGTAAAGTCCCAATTAGGCCATTCTTTTTCTGATGTTATTCTTGTGAATAATTCAGAACAGTAAAAACCCTCTTACTTACGTGACAGGATATATCTGAATTCCATGGCACAAAAAAAGAACAGCATCTTATGCAGCTGACTAAGAGCAAAATGGGAAAGGACTATCAAATGAGTGAGAAACACAAAAGAAGTTCAAAGACTTGAAATATCAGTGAGTGAGATAGGTTTTAAGATTTCTTTCTTCTATGATCATCTTCCAGAGTTAAAAGTAGCTCATGAAATCATTACTGAAAAAATACATTGTGCCACAGGAAATACCAGCTGGTAAAAGGAAAAGAGTATGCCCAGAACCTTCAGATCATGAGTGTGGAGAGGTTAATTTTTAAGCTTAAGTCAATGATTTAGAGATCCTTTCTGCATCTGACCTGTTAAGGTTAATGAAGGCATCTGTATAAAATATTATTAATTCTTGCATTGAAATCTAAGTCGACAGGATTGATAGGTGCTGTTTGTAAATAGCTGATTTCATAGCAGTGAAAGCCATAAGGCATATTATCTAGAAGAAAGTATTTAAAGAAGAAAAGTAAATAATAATTGGGAAGCAATTAATGTTGAAGATAACTAGGAAATAGTGCTGGTTAGAAATAAATTGAGACAGAAAAAAACAGCATCAAGAAAAACAGAATTTGAAGGCAGTTTGAAAAAGTACGTTTATGTCTGTGAGTATGTATATACACATGCAAATAGAAAGTGCAAGATACTGGATGTAAATGCAGTCAGAAAGAATCTGAGAAATTTGGAAAGCTTAAATCAGTGGCAAGGAATTTGATGAATTTCAAAATTATTGTGGAGAAGCTATCAAATGCATTGATGTCTAGTGGACAGCAAAACCCTTTCTTTTTGTAAGGTTTTTTTGGTAGTGTTCCAGGTGACAAGATAAACTCACTGCTTTAGATACCTACGGGTATCTTAAGGATGAATACTACAATTGCAAAGGACTTACTGTTGATAAAGGATCTGAAAATGAGACTGAAAAGGCAAACTCCCCCAGTGGCCAACTGGGAGATGTACCAGGGAAACCCCAGGAAAGCATCCATTCCTCGGTGTCTTCTATAGTGCAGTGAATCTTTTCCACCCATAGTATTTTCCCCACAGTACCTGTGTAGGTTTCTTCAGGACTCCCTCAGACTCCCAGCTGGTTATTCCTGCAAATGATGCTGTTAACTCTGACTGGAGCATGCTTGGATCAGCAGAAAGTGCCACAAGCTGCTTGGCTGTTAAGCTCTCTAGCTTGCTCAAATATAAACCAAGACCTACAATGAAGGGCTCAGAAAAGAGGGGAAGGAAGAAGTGACCAGTGGCAGTCACTTCCCTTGAGAACCACCAGACAACACTGTCGGGATTTGCAGGTGTAAGGCCATATGAATAACAACACAAGAGCAATTGCAGGAGAAGAGCAGGGAGGAGCAGAGCCACCCAGGCTCTAGAAATACTCCCATGGCAGCTCGGGTAAAGGGATATAGAGCCACAGCTAAAGGGCTGTTAGCCCTAGAAAAGGCAAGGCACCAAAAGCACTTGATCTTTGTTGTGTATAGATGTGAATAGATGTGTTTAATGTATCTATAGTTGTCTGCTTTTCCCCTTCTGAAGCCTAGTTATGTCATTTTACAGCCACTTGATACACTTGGTACTACTTGTCATCAAGTAATGTTATGTTAGCTGCATTAGTATTGTCTTGAGAATACACCATCTCTTGGTTTTAGCCTGGTAAGCTATAGGATTTTTTTCTTTAATCTACTTCTTTTCCAATTTAGACATCACTCTTTATTTCCATATGCTTGTTCTGCTTTACATCCTCCTTTCACTCCTTCTCAATCAGTTGTCCTTACTAAAAATGGAGTAAATTACTCATTTTTTTTTAAGCCATATATTGACTTTGATTTTGTCCCTTCCTCGTTCACTTCTGTATTTAGTAGTTGCAACCATTTTTATCTATTTTAAAGTGAAAATTAAATACTTCTCAATGGTTACTGACCAAAGGAAGTAAACTCTTTTGAAGGATATACAAAAACCATAGAAAAAAGAGTTTTAAAACTTAGTGACTTAATTTCATTTTGATTTAAATCGAAGAACCATAAAGAAGAGGTAAGAACATCGTCTGTATACCACAATCGATATTTATGCATAAAGGTGTCTGAAAGATGTAGATGCCTCAGAGGGTGCATTAGAAATGGCAATTTAAATAATTTTTTTATTACTTCAAATAAACACAAGTTTGTTTTCACATTTTAGAAGCTGAACTCACAATCTTAGCTGAGACAGAAGTGAAAACTCTATCTTTTTATTCCACAGCAAATGGCGGAGATGTGATAAGGGTTTTTTTGTTTTGTTTTGTTTTCTTATATATATATTTTTATTTTTTTTTTGGTATGTGTGTACGTGTGGATACATGGATTTTTTACTTTTTACATGCATAATTCCCTAACTGCTGTGGTGTTTCAACCAAATCCAAACATGCCTCTACAAGACAAATAAATAAATAACCACTGTTTGGTTTTGAGCCAGAGAGTACTTTAAGAAGTTTACACTTTGAATGTGATAAATTATGAAAGGAATGATAAATCTTATTAAGAATGTCATTTTTAATCTGATTTTTACACAAAATTATCTGATTGTCAGAGTGTTTCTGTCCATACAAAAAGATGGTGAAGTGTTAAAGAGAAGGCAAATCAAGGCTGTATTTTTCCCCTGCTTAAAAAATTTTCTATCTTTTTGTAATCTTACCCCTCATATGTTTATCAAAAAACTAAAATTTAATCGACTCTGGACAAGACTTGTTTATCTTTAGTAACATATTTTATTGTGGATTTTTTTTCCTGTGGGAATTCACGTATTTACGATTGCTCAGTAAAAGAAAAAATGTAACAAGGAAGGGAATGTAAACTGCACATCAGATAAGGTGGCTGTTTATTTTTTTAACATGAACTGAGTACTGATGCTTACTGTTGAAATCAGAGTACAAAATCATTCTTTTAATCAGGCTGTCTGCAGTGAGGATCTGATTTTGAGTTTCACCCTAGATCATAAGCTTGGTGAGCTTGGTGTTTGTTTGCAGCACACCAGCTGAGACAGAACTGTAAGAGAACTGTTTGAAGAAAAATTATGCTGATGATATTAAGCCTGTGTCATCATATAAAATTGTTAAAGAAGGTATATCTAGTGTATGTGTGAGGGAAGGTGGCACTAGATATACATAGATGTATTTGTCCCTGAAAAAAAGACAAGTGATGGAAAGAATGCTTTGCTATTATAGTTGCTTTCTGAACAGAAGGATGAAGAATAATACCAAAAGGCCTGTTCTTCAAGTGTTACATGTCATTACATTCAGGCTAGTTGCCCAGGACAGATTCACTTGATTTAGGTGTTTAAAGCATTATTGGAAAAAAATATAATACTTCCATTCTTAAGGATTAGATACTATTCTGAAGTTCTTTTTTTTTTTTTTTTTTTTTTTAATATTATAAACGATAGGTATCGTCATCGACAAATGTAAATACAGGCATTATAAAATCAAGATTTAACCCATTCCATATTTGGTTTATGTGATGACTTCCTCATTTTAACCAGTCCATATACTATATTGGTAGTAAAAAATTCATTCAAGTAGATAATTACAGGAGTAATTGGAAAATCTGGCAGAAAACAAAAGCAGAAAAAAAAGATCTGTGGTTCCAAATACTGAACAGTTGGCACAAAAAATATTTGTGATGGCTAAACACAGGGACAAGGGCAAGCAACTCTTGTTCATCCTGCTCCCACAAATGGTTTCACAAGCACAACAGCTTAGCAGGAGCTTCTCAGGAGACACAGTGGGGTCTAGCTGGTACCAACAATATGCTGCCCAGGAGGCTATGCAAGGGCACTGTCAGCATCTTCCGCTTCACTGCAAGATGTCCTGAGCAAACCCCTGAGTGGGACTCTGAACTGCAGTGTATTGCAGTCTTGGATGCTGGATAGCATCCTCTGTAGCAAAATGACGGAGCTGGAAAGACTGTTTCTTTGTTTTCGGGTAGGTAAGAAGGAAATAAGAGATGGGAGCATGCAAGAGGAACAGTGCAGTGAAAAACAGGTGAGAGAAGAGAGAAAGAGGAATAGCATGTGAGGGGAAAATAAGCAAGCTTTGCCTTTTGGTCTGGGACTCACCTCTAGCGATGCCAATGAACGTCCTGTCCTCACTCCATACTAAGCTGTCAGAATTCTCTGGCAGAGGCAGATACAGTGGAGCACAAGAGGCCAGAACCATTTTCCTCTTTATGCAGGGAAATTCCCTCCCAGAAAAGGGAGAAAGACATTATGACAGTAGAACCTAAGCTACAAATGCAGTTTCAGTCTCGGAGAACGCTGAACAATGAATAAAGTCAAAAACTCACTGGACTTAAGAAATTACCGGTTATGAGTCAAGTATGATAAATACAGGTCTAAGAGAGGACATAGAATTTAATATACCAAAAATAGATTCTGTCAGTGGTAGTAGGAAAATACCTGACTTCAGAAAAACAGACTCTGAAAGAATATGAAACGAGGTGAGGAAAGCTCAGTAATATCTGAACGATCCGTACTGGAAGGTATGGATATTCAAAAGTGTTGAATAATCTGTACTTGGAAGTTGAATTGAAAACCTAAAATATTTGAGAAAATAACAGAAATAATTGCGGCTTTTTTTGAATTAAGAACACACTGGGAGCATTTAAGAGAAAAGAAATAAGGAAAGTGGCTGAACACTATTATTTAGTGTGGAATAATCATAAAGAATGAAATAGAGAACCATAGAATGATGACAGCAACCATGAAAGGTACATTTTCTAATTGAATGAAGAGGCTGAGAAAAAGAAGCTAATCACTACATAAAGAGATCTAGATATGTATTATTAAGGCTGAAGACACAGTGTGAGGTGGTTTGTTATTTATAGAGGCTAAATATGGATTTATTGCAAGTAAGTATTGGTTTTTTGAGAGGCGAGGTGCTAAAATCACACAAGAAACAGTTACACAATTTAAGAAAAAACCTAGAAATGTAGTAGTAATAGGAACCAAATCTGTTGCTGTGGCTTCGCTTCCCATACAAGCTCTGTATATTATTTGTAAAATCAGTAGTTTTGTTCCTGTCAGCTGTCTGTGCTCCTGCTTACCCGACCTTCTCTGCTTGTGTGCAGTTTAACACTAGTGTGCTCCTCTGTCTGGCAGGACATGTGTCAAAGTAGATTTCTTGCCCTGAAATTATTGCTAGTAAAAGCTAAAAATTGTTGGCAGTCCTGTATAATTGTACTGAAAGCATCTCAGGAGAGTTGCAAAACTCACGGAAAACTGATAGGTGATCTGAGTAGGAGTCTATCTCATGTTCTTTTTCATTCTCATGCTAACTCAAATAGCCTTGGCTCTTTAAAAGGTGCATGTGAAGAAAATGTGCCAGAGGGCTTGGATATCTGTTCAGAACATGGGCCAGCTTACTGCCTGAAACTGCATGGTGCTAGCAAAAAGTGCAAGAAGCAAATACCAAAGTTCTGTGCAGAGACCCAAGATGCGGTGCAGGGAGAACAGAGAGAACCTTCATTAAATATGTACATAATCTGCAAAATATCTAATGTTGAAGAAAATCCTGCTCATCTCTCACTTGATGTTACAAAGATTAATTAAATATTTGATATGATCCTGGAGGTTTCTTAGATGTCCCAGTAGTTGTCCAAAGGGAGAGAATAATGAAGAAATAATATCCCAAAGTCCCTATTTTGAGAGAAGCTTTGGAAATCTGTTTTAAAGATTATGTGGTAAAATAACACGTAGTAAACCAGTTTGATAAAGGATATTCATCATGAATTCAGGCAGAAGAGGTCATGCTGAACTGATCTGCTTGAGTTCTTTGAAGGTATTAGCAGTAAGACAGATAAGGAAAATTTAGAGGATGTAGCATCCTTACATTTCAAAAAGAATTTGACAGGATTTCACATCAGAGATAAATGCCTACAGAAAGAACTCTGGAGTAGGAGGTAAATGAAGATGCTGGTGGAAAATTATTTGAAAGCAAGAAAACAGGATCTATGTGAATTTCAGAGAAGTCAAATGGCATTCCCCTTGCATTTTGTATTATGAAACTTGGACAATAGGACCAAATATGATACTATTATTTTTTTAAATGGTTGAACAAAGAGAGCAGAAGTAACTCAGGGTTATTAAATTAGTTGCCCAAGTTGCCCAAAAATTGAGTCATTGGTATTAAGATTTATCAGGAATTTGTTCACAGATAATCTCCTGTTACATGATCACACCACAATTCTCCACAGCATTTGCCTTCTTTAATGTATAAAGTGTTTAGTATTCATTTGGCTATTCCATAATTTGCTTTACCTTCATTCAGCCTCAGTTCCTATTAATTATTACCACTTGACCTGTGGTTTGAAATAGATTTTTTAATTTCCTCATTGACTTTTCTGTGACAGTTTCCAATAGCACACACTGTACTACAGTGGAACGATGTAAGTTCCAACTTTCAGTGATGGGCAACTGAGGCACTGAGCAATTACATTCAGAAGTGTCTACTTATTTTGTATCAGCAGTCTGAGATTCGCAGAACATGACCTTTTCATGTTCTTAACTTATACATCATTGTATATACTCAAAGCACAACTTCTGTTTACTTTGGACAAAGCAGTGAGGAACACACAACTTGTGATGATGACTTCCTCAGAAAAGCTTTAAAGTTATTTAGATTAGTCCAATACAGCATTTGACAGCCTGAACTACCTAGCTATCCTGTCTATTCACAGGTTAAAACTAAAAGAAAGGACTGTAAATTATAACTTCCTCTACAAATAAGGAAGAGAATAGTTTCACTGGCTGCAGAACTTATATATCCCCAGGATATGCGCACCCAATGCTGTGAAATAGGCTGATTTCACTTGTTAAAAAAAGAACTATTATAATAAAATTAATATTATTTGGTGATAAATCCTATTTTTAAATGAGTTTCTTTGCAGTCTTGGTAGTAGTGTTTTGATGTGTCCTTACTCTATTTCTTGACAGAAAGTTTTCCCAAGGTAAATGAGAAAGTACCTTTCAGTATCTTACATCATGCTGACACCTACAGAGCTGGAACTGTCACATCCCCTGCGCGGGCTTCTCCTGATGAAGCTAAGGAAGCAACTGACAGCAATTGCAATTCTATGCATAGATCAACACTGGGGACATAGGCATTTCTTAGGTATTTCCTGGCAGGCGGATGAAATACTGATGATGTCAAGGAGAGTTTTCCAAGACCTACATGAGATTGTGCTTAGTGTGCACAGGCACAAACCACATAAATGTGATGTTTTGCTGTGCTACAGAATTGTTATATTCTGGTATTGGGTAGGGCCAGTTCAGAAGCTGGACAAAATGCCCCTGATTCTGGGAGCTGCTGAAGAAGATGCAGTACATCTTTGCTCTTTTCACAGCCTTGTGGCTTGCCATTGCTAGTTTATTCCATTACTGCTCCTGTCACTACTTTTTTCCAAAGTTTTTTTTTCCTACAGGTAGCAGAGCTTACACAAGACAGAATATGAGATGATGTATTAGGTCTTTGCCAATGTCTCTTGCTGGTTTTATTTCTTCTTCCTATTACCAATCACCATCTTTGTTCATTAGAAATTCCAATTAATAGAGCATATTTGAGTTACCAGTTGAAGTGTTGGGAATAAAACTTCTATTACTGCAGTTCTGACTAATGTCATTTATGTAGCAGCATTCCCCTTGAAACAATTTTCAAGCCTCTTGGTTTTCTTAAATTAAAGTTTGAAGAAAAAATACATACAGATTATGTAGAGGAATCATAATATTTAGATCTGACAAACATAAAAGGAATCATTTTGTTTCTTTCAGAAAGGCTTTTTGTAGTGTGTAATGTCTTTCCCTTCCCAGGACTTAGTGAAGTTGAATTTTTTATGAGGCTACCTAGTTGTTTGGGCTTTGGTTTCCTACAGACATACATATATGTTATAGATATATATTAAAAAAAAAAATAAAATTAGGTAAGGCAGCAAGTACTTCTTTTCCTGTACCTCTTTTCCCTGCCAGAAGGTGAAAAAACCTGTGTGCAAGAATCATGCTAACTGCTCTTGGTGTTGGCGTAGACCACACGAGTGAAAGGCTTTCAAGTGGGGAGGATGGAAGAACACCACTCAGCTCTAAGCACTTCAGAGATTTCTCTGATAATTTTAGTTCATTCTCAAATGCAGCCGACAGAGAGATAGGTAAAAATTTTCTCAAAGATCTGGACTTGTTAATCCAGGTATCTTGTGGAGCCATAAAAATTCAGGTGAAAAGCATAAGATTTCTTTCTTTCTGGAAAATTGCCTTTTAAAATCGCACCCTGTTACCTGTAACAGCAGCAGATACTGAAACTGGTATGAAGGGGCATTTCCTGACCTTTTCTCCTGACAGATTTTCTTGAAAATGTTCCTTGATCTTATAATGCTTAATTTGTATCTAATGCTACTATTTTGCAGGGCAGAAAACACTTTCGTGTTGTGAGGGTGACTTAGCATTGCCTCAGAGTGGCTGTGGAGTCTCCCACCTTGGAGATATTAAAAAGTTGTGGTCCTGGGAAACTGGCTTTAGGTGGCCCAGCTTGAGCAGGGGGTCGGACCAGGTGACCTCCAGAGGTCCCTGCCTATCTCAACCTTTCTGTGATTCTGTGGAGAGGTAGGAAAACCACTTCAGCTGCTGTTGATTTCTGAAATGGGAGGTAGTTATTCTGTTTAGAGAGTACTGGTTTTAGAGTGCATAGCATTAAAATTTCTAACGCTAGAAAGAGCCATATGATCACTGATAAGATGATTTTTTTGCATGTCGAGGAGAGGTGTTTTCACAAAGGCAGCAGCACCTTTTCTGTTACTGTTTCTTCTGTTATTCCTCCATACTTTGCCTAAGTGATCCCACCCATGGTCATGTGATGTAACTGGTTTTGTTTCTATAATAAGAAAACACTACTCTTTCTTATTTCTGAAGAAAAACTGTTGGGTGTTGCATCATTACCTTCTTCCACTCTGAAGTCTACTTCTGGAAGAAAGTGGTAGTGTTAGCATTATGCTGGTTAATAACTGTTCTGCTTAACTCATTGAAATGTTGCACTTTCCATGCCACTGTCTCTTCAGTAAGACTTTGCCTCCTCAGAGTGCAACATCTGGAAGTAAAAGACTCTCTTCCATCTCTTTAAATTGAATCTGTCAAACTTGAACTCTGGTTTTAACTGAAGCCCCTTGGAACTCATGTAATAAAAATGGTGCATTATTCCACTGTTATTATGTCAGCACAGGATAAGCAGGGGATATATCCATGTAAACCGTAGTGGGTTTTTTGTTTATTTTTTTTTAGAAGCTTGATTTCATCTAACAGTTGGTTGTGGTTAACACTGGGTTTAGTAGTACAAATAAAGAAATCACTTCTCCTTCAAGCTTCACATACTAAGTCATGGATACCTGTTCCTTGACTATCCTCTAATTCATATCTTCTGTTGTAAAATCTTTATCTGTCCAAGTTAAACTGTGTTTCTGTCTTTGCAATGAGTTCTGTCACAAGAGAGACTATTCCCTGCAAAACACTATTTTACCGCAAGTCATAACAAGCTAAACAGGGCATGATTATTTACACTTGAATGGCACGTATATTTCCTGGTTTATTTAATGCAGAACCTGTATTAATAAACAAATAAAGGAATCAAATGCCATAAAACATTATTTTCTGAAAAATATATAAATAACTGTTTCTGTATAAAACATACAACTACCCAGAAATATGGTAGAATTACGACTGTTTATATGACTTTGTTCCCTTGCTTTGAGGCACATGTGCTATGGATTTTTCCCTGAGTTAACACAGGTTTAACATTCTTAAAATTACAAATTGGCAGCAGAATGCAAAGAGCACCATTGTACATTTCTGCAATAGAGATGAATCAAAAATGTCAATTGTAGGTGTTTGAAAAAAACCCAAACAAACAGATGTGGGGTTGTGTTGTGAGGAAACATTAGCAATCTGAGGATGCTGCAGTTACTGAATTCACAAAACCTGTTTTGTTTACCTCATTATATTATTCTAAAAAGCTTAAAGTGGCTGTCATGAAGTCCTTGAAGTTGAGTCATTAAGAGAGCTTGCGCAGTTTGACCATTTGTACTGTTTTTTTAATGTTGAATTCAGTGCTATCACATAAGCAGTGCTAGTATTTATCTTAAGTTATAGTGATAAATTCTATGAATGAAAATAGTGACATCACCATTTGGATGAGTCAGGATTGACTGAAGCTTTATTTAAATCAAAATATAATGCTGTATAATAAGTATTTGTTTTCTGATCATCCAGTTTGAGTTATTGCAAGTCTGTTTCAAGAATTAGCTATGTAACAAGTTTTAGGGTGTGTGTTTGGGAATTTGGTTTGGCTTGTTGCTCTTGTTTTTCACAAAATGGATGAGGCAGGGAAAGGGAAAGAAGGGAAGCAGGGAGGGAGGGAGGGAATAAAAAGGAAGGGAGGGAGGAAAACTGTAATAGTCAGAAGCCTTGAGGCAGTTGCTGGTCTTCAGTTGAAATTTTGGAGTGCTTTCATTCAGATGGTATTTAATTCACTCTTTCACAATGTTTTCTGATCTTAAAAACCTGATTTTTACCTTACTGAAAAAGATGTATATAAAAACCAATCACCCTCTCACTTTGTCATTTTTCCTCAGTAAAAACAGGAAGATCTCTTTGCAGATTTCATACTACACCCCTGTGCATTGACTCATGTGAAATGAATGTCACATCCTATATCCATTCTGGTTTGTACTTAGCAATTTATTCAGGTTGTTAAAGTTCTGGAATTCATTGGTAGTGTTCTGGTTCTTCATATTATCGCAGGACAAAAGGAGTGACCTCTATGGGTGATTTCCTTTTATTGTTGTTTTCTACATGGGTTGATGATGGCAGCCCATGGGGCTGAGACACTAAAGCTTAAACAGTAAAGCTCTCTTCAAGGATGAAACAGTAAAAAGTGAGGGGATTTTTTCTTTCTTTAGAAATAAGTAAAATAGTTAGACTTAATGAGTTTTAGCAATGAAACTGGTGAGATGGAAAACTTCAGTCGGGTGAGAGTGTCTTCTCCAGTCAACTTTTGGAGCTGCTTGATGGAATATGTATGTTTGAATAGAACTTGAGCATGTAGAAGGAACGTTTTATTGAGTATGTCATCTTTGTGTTATAAAAGAAACTCGAAGTTTAGAAGATGATTTGCCTCTAGGGAACCTTTGGAAACCAGGATGATTTTTTATTTTTTAATAGAGAAAGTCTTTAGGAATATCAGAAAGTAAGCTGGCATTTTCAGCAGTCCCCGTTTTGATTTTAGAAAATTATTAGTTCAATAACTGCCTGAGGCAGGAAACCAAATTATTTTGCTGTATTCCAGAAAAGTGTAATTACAATATTGATTTCCAAATATGTTTGTTAGGAAAGAATTTGGTTGAATTTTATTACTTCCTCTGAAAAGGGAGAACCAAGACTAAGGTTGGTATGAACAGGAACAACTGATAGTGACCCCATTGTTCTGGTTTGAGTTAGAACAGAACTAATTCTGGTCAGCAATTTTACTTTTCAGCCAAGTGTCTTCTAACTAACTGCACTTGCTGAAGTTAATGGCATATTTTCACAGGCAGTGTCTGCTTCCAGCAGTGATAATGCTCAATGTTTAGAGTTGCTACCAAGGATTGGTGTGCAGACCTAGGTCACTGCTAAATGCTGTGTACCACACTGGTGGGATGCAAAAAGTAAAAGGCTGCACCTGCAGGGAGTAGTGGACAGGGCAGGTGGCCCTAAACTGGCCACTGAGCTGTTTCATTCCACATATGTCATATTTGGTATAAAGCTAAGAGATTACAAGGTTCAAGTCCAAGAAGGCCTTTGATCCCAATCTGTGTGTTCCTGAATCCAGTTCCCATCTGCCGCTGAGTCCAGGTTGGGACTTTTCCAGCGCGTGCTCCAAAGCATCAGTGGTGATAGTGACATAATTACCGTCAGGGGGGTTGGGTATATATATTCCATTTTATCATTATTATTTTCATCAAAGCTGTTCTAGCTTTCTTTTCTAAGCAAATGAATTCTCTCTCCCTTATTCCCTTTCTCGTCTCCTTTGGGGAAGGAGAGGGGTTAACAGAGAGCATTTGCTATAGGTCTAGCAGATGGCCCTGACTCTAAATCTTGACACCCATGCTTTAAAAAATGAAGAAATAAAAAGGTGATGACTAGGCAATACTCAGCTGGCTTCAGCATCATTTCATGATACACAGAGAAATGCTCAGGAAGTCTGAGCAGATCTAAAAGTCAAGTAAAAAAAACCCAACAGCAGTAATTAACTAGATAAAAATATAATATTATCTTTTTTCCATTAATAGAAAACAAAACATTTGAAAGCCAAAATGGCTATCCTTCCTCACCTGATGAATTGGCTGTCAAAACCTTAATTTCTGTAGTCCCCACATTCATAGAGCTTTGAGACAGAAAAGGTATCACAGAATCATAGACTACTTTGGGTTGGCAGAGACATCTAAAGATCTACTCCAACCACCCTGACATGGGCAGGGACATCTTTCTCTAGAGAAGCTATGTCAAAGACCAGTCCAGCCTGGCCTTGAACATCTCCATGGAGGAGCATCCATAATTCTGGGCAACTTGTTCCAATGTTTTACCACCCTCATTGTAAATAATGTATTCTTATATTTAGTCTAAATCTACTCTCAGTTCAAAACCATTGCCCCTTGTCCTGTCACTGTAGGCCTCCCTGTCTTTCTCATAAGCCTTCTTTATATATTGTAGTGGCAGTGGGCCTCTGGGATGAGTAGGAAGCGGTAGAATGACAATGCCTCAAAAGAGCAGAACCGTCCTGGACATAAGGAGCTGTTGTTAAAGTTAGTGGACATTGATGCGCAATTCAAATGTGCAAGTAGTCAGTCAGAAGTAAGAAGCAAAATCAGTATTGTGTGCCCACGGTCATTAATTGAATAAAAGTCGTATGTGTGAATGAAGATAAGCCCCTGAATTGTGCGTACTTCACCTTTTTCTATTATTGCTTCAACTGAACTGAAGACTATGGCTTGTAATTACACACCAGCGGCCTAGCAGAGGCCCTGGTCAGCTTCCCCAATAGATCTGACATGTTTAGTTCCATGTCATTGCAACCGACCGTTATTTGAGCATTGAAGAGAAGTATGTTCAATAAAATCATATCCACGTGAGCTGCTTTTCACAACTTTCACTTTTTCTTTTGTGGTAAATGTGTTACACAAGAACATTGCCAGCATTTAAATAAGGAAAGTTTACCATTTACTTCAACTGGTGTAGATAACTAATTGAGTTTTATTTACATGGGAAAAATCTGTCAGCTGCTAAATATTGAGATGACTGGAACCAGTGATTTATCTTCCAGTAGTCAGAAAGAAATAGTTTGCTGCAGTAATTTCCTATGTACTTTGTTGCTCTTGCAACCAAGGCCAATATTCAAAATCTTTGTCAAAACTTAACCTAACTACTTGCCTTTTCGTAGGGTTTGTGTGATGGGAATCAGTTTAATGTCTTTTATTTTAGAAGTGGTGATCTATTTTTATCAGGTTTTTCAAATGTATGGAGTTTATTGGCAAAAAGTGAGAAATGGACCAGCAAGCTGGGGAACTTGAGGGTTTCCCTGCTGAGCTTAATGTAAAAGCAGTTTTCACTCCACAGGAGTGCTTAATTTTCTGCTAGCTAATGTCCACACGGTGGGCTTTTTTCATTCAGTAAAGAAGATATTTGTAAAATCTGCTTTAGAGCTCACTATCAATTGAAGGAAATCTTTTGAGCTCATGCTAGAAATAAAAAAGTTAGTGCTTTCTTGAAGCTGAGTCTTACGGGCTGACCCCAGAAATATGGATTCTAACTTTACACCTACAGGAGTTACTGTTGCAGGTGAAGGTTGCAATAATGTCTAAAAATAAATGAATGTTGTTATAAATAAGCTACATCTGTTACAGGAGCAAGGAGCAAAGACATGGATGCTTTGGACTATCCACTGCAATACTGGATAATCTTACGTGTAAAGTCACCGGAAAGGTCTTAAGATGTAGCAGTATCAGACTGTAATGGGGCATTTCTATGATTCTACAGACTACTTCTGTAAAGCATCAATCATCCGTCATTCACAATGAATTTTTTTCCTGGTCAGTAAGAATTCCCTTCAAATATTATGTAACAGCTTGTCTTTTCCTGGGGAATTTATTTAATGTGAGTATCTTGTAAACTTCTGAATAGGGAATTTCTTCCTTAACTGCCTTCTAAACCACCTTCAGTGTTATATAACAGCAATTTTACGGTTTATACCATTGGCTGTCCTGGGGCCATAGACCTGACTAGTCCTTACTTGAAATACCATTTACTTAAGCTAATACCTTAATTTCTTTAAGTTAAAGAAAAAAAAAATAGTTAAAGACAATTTATATTTTTCTTTCCCTCCTGGTAAGACAAAGCTGCAATCTGTAAAGTCCCTTCTTCATGTAAAAAGACTTTCACAGATCCTTTTCAGCTAGAATTATCTCAGCTGATAGTTCTAATTACATGAATACTCATTTTTCAGACAAAACTCAGGTGATTTTTCTCTTACACAGGATCTCATAAATTGCAGGAGCATGGCAGTAGTTAACTTGGAGGGAGATAAAATTACCATAGAATCATAGAATGATTGGAAGGGTTGGAAGGGACCTCTAGGATTATCTAGTCCAAACTTTCAAGGTAAAAAAAAAAAAAAAAAAAAAAATTAAATGAGATGGGCCAGCATCTTGTTTTAAAACTGTTCTATGTAAGGGAATCCACCACTTCCTTTGGGAGATTATTCCAATGTCTAGTTGTTCCCATGGTGACAAATTTCATTCTGGAGTCCAACCGGATTCTTCCCAGGAGTAACTTGTACCCATTACCCTTTGTCTTTTCCAGGTGACTCCTTGTAAAAAAGGAGTCTCCATCTTCTTGATAGCCACTTTTTATGTACTGGTACATAATAATAATGTCTTCCCTAAGCCTTCCCTTCTCAGGGCTCAACAAACCCAATTTTCTCAGCCTTTCTTCATATAGCAGCTCTTCTAGTCTTCTGATCATCCTCATGGCCCTTCTCTGATCCCTCTCCAGCCTGTCTGCATCTTTTTTTATAGCAAGGACCAAAACTGAACACAGTAATCAAGGTGTGGTCTGACCAGCAATGAGTAGAGTAAAATAATTACTTCTTTATCTCTGCTGGTGATGCCTTTGTTAATGCAACCCAGCATCCTGTTGGCTTTTTTTGCTGCTGCATCACACTGTTCACTCATGGTTGTTGTCCACCAAGACCCTCAGGGTCCTTTCCACAGGGCTACTCTCCAGACAGGTGGATACCAGACTGAGCTGCATTCCTGGGTTATGTATTCCCAGGTGCAAGACCCTACATTTTTCTCTCTTGAAATTCATAAGGTTCCTGCTTCCCACTCCTTCAGCCTGTCCAGGTCTTCCTGGAGGATGGCTCTCCCTTCTGGAGTGTCAACTTCCCCATTCATTTTGGTGTCATCTGCAAACTGCAGTGCCCCATTCCCAGTTGGCACATCTGACATTTGTACAAGGAAGAGTCCTCTAAGCATTCCAAAAACTTGACAGATGACAGGTGAACTGCTGTGTTGTTCTTCCAGCAATTATCTAGGTAGTTAAATGTATCCCATAAGAACCAGGTTTCATTGACCCGAAGCTTGCTTAACTGACCCAAGTATCACTTCACTGGTCTCATCTTGGTTTGGAGGTCTGTAACAGATGCCTTCTGCCTTGGAGACCATTATGGAATGGTGTGTTCAATAACACCCTCTAATTCG
This sequence comes from Chloroceryle amazona, assembly GCA_027560015.1. Taxonomy (NCBI): domain Eukaryota; kingdom Metazoa; phylum Chordata; class Aves; order Coraciiformes; family Cerylidae; genus Chloroceryle; species Chloroceryle amazona. The sequence goes on from JANHFX010027775.1 coordinate 44,439, forward strand.
ATTTAAAAAATAATTGTATCATAACGGGTATTTCACAAGCCTGGAGACACTGCCATGTGTGTTGATTTCCTGGTACATATGATCACTTTTAAAGATATTGAGCTACAAATGTCATGCTTGAAATGTCTTCTAGTCTGTTGTGAAGCAGTTTCTCACCTAGTGACAGGCCACTCTATTGTCTGAAATCCCTTTGGGTTCCCAGTAATGGCAACAGACAATATTCTTGGTCTCTTAATCACTGAGATGCCAATTCAGAATATAATTAGAAGCATTTTAACATACCCTTAAATCCAAATAAAGGCAATTGAAACTGACTATGTGTTTAAATGCTTTGCTGCAATGAAGACTAAAGGAATAGAGACAGGCTGTCTGAATGCTTGTAAATTTTTTCTAATTGGAACAAAGCATTGTAAAAGCAGCAGATTCTTCCCGTGTCTTCATCTCCACTACGAGGTTCAGCAGTACTAACCTGAGTTCAAAAATGACCAGCATTTACTTCCCTTTATTTCTCTATGAGTGTAGAACATGGAGGTTGGTTTCCTGGCTAGCAGCTTGTGGTTTTGTTCTAATAAATACTCAGTGCACCTCCTGGCATCTTCTAGCGAGGAGAAGTGATAACTTTTCTGGTGCAAGAAATGGTCACAGTGTTGCTGGTCTAAGCATGTTTTTCCCTTCAGTGATAATGCATCCACACAGTCCGTCGTCTTTCTGGACTTTTCTGGGGCAGTGCAGATGCACCATCTGAGGAAACTCACCACACTTAGGGGGAATAAAATCTGTATAATGGGTTCTTAATTCAGTTTTTGAGAAACTGTAGTGCTTTGGCATTGGCAACTGACTTGGTGAACTCATTTTTGTATGTGTGGAAGAATGTACTATGGCGTCTTTTATTTCTTTCAGTGGAAATAATGCACAAGCCGGTACATAATAAAGGAACCTACTGCACCAGGCTAGGATTCAGTATTTCCTGAGTTATTTACATCTTGTTACCTAGCAAGAAAATGGCAAAGTAATACTTTCTCACCTAATATGTGGTGAAGTATTTCCATGATTTAAGAGTTTCAATATCCCAAACTGCAACCTAACATTGAATTATAAGCCTTTTAAGCAAAATCCCTTGTATATATGATTGACTGTACAGCAGTAGTGAATACCAGCCAACTTTTCTCAAAGAGAATGAAGAGGGAGAATTTTGAGTGAAAAAGATTTTGCTAGTACTGAAAAGATTCCTAGTTTTCCATTTCAGCTTTGAAGATAATGCTAGAAGAGCAGTAATTTGGTTGGTTGGTTTTGGTTTGTTTGGTTTTGTTTTTTTTTTTCCTCATCAGTTGCAGTTTCCATCTTGACCTCCAGTTGGAAGCTGTCAGTCTAGCAGCAGCTCATTTCGGTACACGTAGGGATGCTGTCTCCTCGGTGTGTGATAGGATTTCCTTCAGCAGCGGGGGTAATTTTAGCTAATGGATTTGATGCAATTTCAGACTATCTGATCTGGTTAAAATATGGCACGAGTAAAGCTTCTTTGATTTCTAATCACTTGCAAATGGAGCGTCCTTGCAGTTCCCTACCTGAGTGCTTCAAATGTAATAAACAAATATTAATGAAAACTTGTAATGAATTTAGATCATGGATTGTGTTTGATCATTAGATTACATCTTTGCAAAACTTCAGTTTGAACAATGAGAAAGAATTCAGTGCTGAAACTTGATCCCAAATTTATGCATATTAGGTTCGTTTTTTATTGTGTTAGAAGATCACAGGACAGATTCTGCAGTAGAATTGTGTTTTTTTAAAAGGATTTGCTGAGAAGTGTCAACAAAGTCCCTTTATGCTTAAATTAAAATCAGTTTTACAGCAGTTCTTAATGTTCAGTGGCAATTGCTTTTAAAGAAAAAAACCAAACCTGTGTGGAATTTATAACTATATTAAAAAAAGCGGTTGATGATTGATATGGTAAATGAAATTTGGCTCCTCACAAACGGAAAAGAAAATGCTGACTTTGTTCCTGTTCCTACCATCTTTATTCAGTGTCTCATACCTTATTCCACATTAAAGCTCTAGCAGAAAGACTTGAACTACTTGCCTAGAAAAGCAATTACCTTTTTAAATGAAGATGACAGAGTCTGTTCTTAAAAAAAAAAAAAGTGAATAATCCTTCCATGGGTTCAGAAAGCTGAACATACAGGTGCCATCTTATCCTGGTGTAACACTTTGTAAAAAAAACCCACCCTTTTCATTCACTGTTTCTAAGGGCTGGATTAAGCTACAGTTAGTTTCATATTTCTTACTCTTTATTCCTGGATTTAATTCATAGGTAAGTAATAGGTATTACAGTAATTTAGGATGAACTTTTCTAATTTTTGTATGAATTGATCAGTAAAATCATCTTCTCAAATAAGAGAAGCTTTTGCAATTACCATTGCAATTAAAGTTTCGTTAAATCAGCAGGATTTTGTTTTTTTTTGATACATTTCAGTGCAGACATTTTGTTCCAACGAAATAATATCCATATTTGAAAGAAACTAGGTAAACCCACAACAGGTTACATTCTAGGTGAGATGGTATTTCATATATATCCCATTTCTGATCTGGCAAAATCTGTCAGACTTTTGTATCCTAGTAATCAGGATACACATCATTTTTCAGTTCTGTGCTATGATAAAGAAGAAATGAGCCAAATTTTCCAGAGTTTCCAAACTATTGTGTCTTTCTTCCATATCATAATAACTTGTCTAGGTACAGAATTCAGTTGGCCAAATTTGTACTGGAGCAATTCCTAAAAAAAAAAAAAAAATTCAAAAAATTGATAACCAAAACTGTGGCTAACCATACAGGTCCCAGGGTTCTGCAAAAGGGTGTCATGGACACAAGAAAGCAACAATGAAGGTACAGCTTGCAATATAAAAAAATCCAGTCATGAATAATGTATAGGTACAGATCTTCTGACAAGGTAGGGAAATACCATTCCCCAGTCTCAATAGGAAGCATGTCGGGGAAAGAGAAAGAGTTTTGGCAGGTTCCTTAAGACTTTAACCTGTTTCCCTTTAAGCTTAAGATCTGCTGGGTGCAAATCTGAAAGTTGTGCTTGGCATTTACTGTGCTTTGGATAGACCATCTGTACAGAACACCTTTGCAAAGATGAAGATGACATCACAAACTAGTGAACAATCTACTGTAGCCAACTGGGTTGATCCTGCTTAGATTATAAGCAGTCAGTTGTCACCAGCTGGACCTGGGGTGAACTCAGGGTGACAGTCTAAGCCACAGAATCAAGTCCAGGAGAGGTGAGCTTATTGCCATGAGGGCTGACAACTTTATGGAGTCCTGAATATCTTAAAAGAACCTAAACCATTCATTGTGAAACTCTTGTCATCATTTTTCCTATGAACTCATGTCTTAGCTTTCTAAGCAGACTTAAAATTTCTAGGTAATCTGATACCTGATCTTTAAACAGAGGAAAAAATATGTGTATGGCTATGTGAACTTTTCAGTAATACTCATTTCTCAAGTATGACACTTCAAAAGGTCTTCTTGGTATGGAGCTTTATGCTTCCCATCCTAATCTGCCTTGTCACCTGAATCTTGTTTATGAGCTGCATCTCTCTCATCCTGTTCTTTCTGCCCTTTATCCCTTTCAATATAAAGAGAGATTACATAGGGACCTCAACATTCTATACAACAATCTGAAAACTCAGAAAACATATGAAAGCATTTTCATTAAAATCACAACTAGAGATCATAGTCTTTGGATGTACTGCCCTACATTCCCATCTGCAAGGATTTTGGGTGAGCATCAGTAAATAAGGAATTAGAAAGGTGGAGATATCACAGCCAAATTTAGTTTTTAGTGGAAAAAAACCTGCCTCCTAGTCCATAGGTCCAACTTACTTACGTCATATCTTAATCAAAATGTACATTCAAAAGAATTAAAAAATATCCCAATGGTCTCCAGACATGAAGTGGCCAGGTTGGTTAGCTTGGTGAGTTACATAGGTGAATAGATATAAAAGGTAGTGGCCCAATTACAAAGATATACAGTAGTCTCTGTGAATACTGTTCTGTCACATGCTGCTTTTTCTTTTCTCTTACTGTTTCTGTACCAACTGAAATGAAAAATGCATCCATTTATTCCCAACATCAGCTGTTATATTTTTTAAGCCTTTGTATTTCACCAGAAAGTCCCTGAAGGAACAATTCTCACCACAGTTCTTGCCTTGTTTCTTTCTTCAGTGCATTAGCCACAGAGTCATCCAAAACCTGTAGCCTATTTCTCCTCACAAGAATCACCCAGATCTGAAACTTTCTCTCAGGTAGCACTGAGGCCAGAACAGCAGACTTTTATGTGGCCTAAGGCTGTCTGTCATACCTGGGCTCTGGTGTCAGGGAGCAGCAGGAGCAGAGCTGCTCCCCAATGGTTAGCAAGTCAAGGGTGACTGCAGCACTACACGAGCAGTGCCCTCGCCCAGGGTGAAACCCCGTGGTGCCAGAGATAAGCAAGCAGAGTGGACACAGTAACAGGTCGACTGGCAGTCCAGGCAGGACTAGGGATTGAGGTCTGAAGGCCCCAGCTTGATCTTAAATGGAGCCCCTGGACAAGAGGGTGTGGGTGAAGACCCGAGGTCAGGCTGATCAGGGCCATTATGCTCTACTAGTGCCCTCAGGACACTGATATGATGGGTTTTTTTAGGCAGCTCACTGTCCTTTGCCATTACTCCCCTTATTCATACCTTAAAATACCTTAAAAGCAATTAATATTCATCTCAGAAGAGGGGGATAAAGTCCCTTAACCAAAAAACTTCAATCCTGTGTTAGAATGTACTAAATGTAGCTGTTTTTAAGAGCATAAATTTGGACTTTGTTTGAAAGAGCGTATTTTGGATCATTTGTGTAAGGTCACCAGTCAGCCAAGCTGGTCTGGACACCCACAGAGATGGGTCTCATAACCGGAATCACAGAACCACAGAATTTCTGAGGCTGGAATAGATCTCCAAGATCATCAAGTCCAGCCTGTGACCCAGCACCATGACATCAGCTAGACCATGTCACGAAGTGCCATGTCCAGTCTTTCCTTAAACACCTCCAGGGAGGGTGACTCCACCACCTCCCTGGGCAGTCCATCCCAGTGTCTAATCACCCTTTTCGTGAGGAAGTGCTTCCTAATATCCAACCTAAACCCCCCCTGGCGCAGCTTCAGGCCATGCCCTCTCATCCTGTCACTAGTTGCCTGGGAGAAGAGCCCAACTCCTGTCTGAGTACAACTTCCCCTCAGGTACTGATAAGGTCCCCCCTGAGTCTCCTCTTCTCCAAGCTGAACAACCCCAGTTCCCTCAGCCTCTCCTCATAAGACTTTCCCTCCAGTCCCTTCCCCAGACTCGTCACTCTTCTCTGGACCCGCTCCAGCATCTCAGTATCCTTCTGGAAGCGAGGGGCCCGGAACTGCACACAGTACTCAAGGTGAGGCCTCACCAGTGCCGAGTACAGAGGGAGAATTACCCTACACTTGGTCTTGTTAAACCTCATATTATTGGCCTCAGCCCATCGACTCAGCCTGTCGAGATCCCTCTGCAACATCTCCCGACCCTCCAGCAGAATGACATTCCCCCCAACTAGGTGTCATCTGCAAATTTGCTAACGGTACACTCGATTCTCTCGTCCAGGTCATCAATAATATTGATGAATAATGAATATCACTGGTTTTCACCATGCCAGGGAATTATGGAGAATGTGTTGACCTGAAGCATCTTCCTTTGTGCCCCTATCAAGGCTAGTGAAGCTGATTTTATCAAGTAGTGAAACCAGACCTGAACTCCATTCCCAGAAGCTGCTGCTGTAACTGCTTTTGGCCCCCAAGAAAGAGTGCTGCAGGATGTGGGTGCACACAGAAGAGTTGTCCATGACCTATCACTGTTGGCCAACCTTTGTGCTGTCTGGTATGAGAGATTGTGTTCTTTGTGACTGTGTCTTGAGAGTCATCTGACAGGGCTGAGTTGTCCTCTCTGTGTGCTTGAGCCTCCCCTGTAGCAGCTGCAGTTTCCATCTGAGTATCTGCTGTTGACTCCACTGAGTCCTTTTGGATGTTGACAGAGCTGCCATTGAAGAGCTGTCCATGCAGAAATGTGCTTTGTAGTTCTGTGTGTCTGGGAGGGAGAAACCCCAACCACCCATTATCTGCACTTAGCTCTGGATTCTGCAAGTCCCATTAGGCAGTATTCCTAGGCAAACTTTTAGGCTTCTCCTCCAAAAACATACCCCATCAGAGGTCACAATCAGCTGTTGTATTGTTGTCCCCATTGAGAACTTGGCTCAACAGCCAAGGTGCCGTGGGAGCAGTCTTTCCCTTGCTGCCAGACATTCTCTTCAAATTAAAACCACTAATCAGACTGATGATTTTCCTGCCTTTGATTGATCCTGCATTGCACTGGATTTAAAGTCTTGCTTTGGCTAAATAGGCCAAAAGCAGACAATACAGGAGCTGGAACTGAGTTTTCCGTCATCCCTCTGATTCTGTAATCCAGTTAATACGATTCTGGCATTAGAAGTAGAAAGCCACAAGCTTTTTGCTGACCTGACAGTGCAAGGTCTCAGGACATGTCTGGCCCTGCCTTAGTGTGAGCTGGTTTTGGCCATGGCACCAATTGCCTGGTGGCCACGTGCATGTGGTCTCCCTGGGTTGTTGATATCCCCCTAGGAGTGCCTGGGGCAGGGGCTCACACCACTACTTAGTCACTGTGGGACAGACAGCCCCTCCAGGGTAACAGGTCTGGGGAAGGGCAGCATGTGGCTCCCCAACTTTGCCAGGGAAAGAGGGAGAAGGAGGCAGGCTGTGCTAAGAAAATTTATAATAGCCCCAAGCAGATCCAAAGACTTAGCAATAAGTGTTATGGATATGACACTGCTGTGAACTCTCATCAAGTACCTCAGGATGTCTTATAACATATGTCTCTCCTCACCTTCATCTTGAAGAATCCTGAAACTGTTAACCTTAGGATGCAGAGAAACATTGAAAGGGTGAGCATGGCCCCAGAGAAAAGCAGTAGATTTTCTTTAGACTGTTAAACTGTTAAAACTTTCAATGGACTAACAGCATTTTGAGTGCAACTCCCTCACTTATTGCATGTCCAGCTGCAGCACATAGATGGTGGCATCCAGCTGAGGTAGAGAAGGGCTGGTATCAGAGCAGATACTTAATGCAACCTGGTTTTGCCTGTCAGGACCACTCTCAACTGGAGAGGGAGTAAAATTCAGCCTGGTCACTACCCCCCATTCCTTCCAGTTGCATTGAATCAAATACTGCAACCTAGCTTTCAGATGTGGTATTTTTGCCTTCGCACTTCGGGCTCCCCCTTTTTGGATATGTTGAGATGCAAAACTCTGTAATATGCAGAATGGAAACACCCAACCTGGTTTTGGATGGTAACAAAAATTTTCACTATAGATTTTAAACAATATGGCAATCTGTTGATTTGTGACAAAATAAGATTTTAAAAATACCACAAAATGGATCGAAAACCTCTAGTTTTTCTCATAGATAGCAAATGTGATCTGCCATGTATCTCCTCTAGCTTTAGTATACACAATAGGCCCACAATTTTACTGTTTAAAGTTTGATTGATCATTTATTTAGAAGAATAGTTGAGCTTTTTTAAGTTGATGGAACTAGTTACTGACATAATTTCTCTCATAGCTATCATGATACTATCATTACTAGAACTCTCTCTCTTCTTCCTTCCTCTTACCTCTACCTCCTTTGCTGTCTTGAGGATAAATTGCAGTGATGAGCAGCTGCAGCTTGTCTAAATTCAAGCAGTTCCAGCAGGGATGAGATCTGTACACCAGTGTTCCTGTAGCAGTTTGTTTTCTCAAGATATGATTTCAAGTGACCTGTGTCGCAGGTTGGTTAGGGTGACATGACATACATATATTCAGGAGGAAACTGTGCTTCATTAAGTTAGCATCTTTGTTGATTATGAGCTCCACTTACTATTTCAGTAATTATTTCCCAAGAGCTACTTCACCATTGCTTGGAATTTTTCCTGAATTAATCTGCTGAAAAAACCTTGTTCTAATTGCTTTAACATTTCAACAATCTATGCAATGGATCCGCTTTAAAAGTTCATTCAAATTTATAATTATTGCCACTTCAACCACTATTATCCATTTTGTGCATTTACAGTGAGGAAATGCCATAGGTAGTGAAAATAGTGTTAACCCTTACCATGCTTGAACTGTAAGCAACTATATAGATGGAAATTTTCTTTTAGAATATTTTAGCCTAAGGTCATCTACTTGGATGCAGTCTTTTTCCTGGAATTAAAATGTATCTGATAAACAGGACATACTTTTATATGTTAGTATGACAAAAATAGTTCATAATATTTTTGCAGCTAATTTCCTTTTGAGTAACTACATTCCTATTTTAATTGTCAAAATTTTAATTTACTTCAATAGATTCCATTCATTTCTGAGGTAGGATCAAATTATCTATGGGATCTCCCAGATGACTGGAGGCTTGCCAATGTGACACCCGTCTACAAGAAGGGCTGGAAAGAGGATCCAGGGAACTACAGGCCTGTCAGCCTGACCTTGGTACCCAGAAAAATGCTGGAGAGGTTCATCTTCAGTGAGCTCACATGGCAAGTGCAGGACAGCCAGGGGATTAGCCCCAGACAGCATGGGTTCAGGAAAGGCAGGTCCTGCTTGACCAACCTGATCTTGTCCTATGACCAGGTGAACCTTGTAGTGGAAGAGGGAAAGGCTGTGGACATTGTCTGCATGGACTTTAGTAAAGCCTTTGGCACCACCTCCCACAGCACTCTCCTAGGGAAGCTGGAGGCTCATGGCTTACACGGGTGTACTCTTTGCCTGGATAAAAACTGTCTGGCCAGCCAATCCCAGAGAGTTGTAGTAAATGAAGTTAAATCCGGTTGGTGGCTGGTCAGCAACAGTGTCCCCCAGGGCTCAATGCTGGGGCTGATCTTCTTCAATATCTTTATCAATGATCTAGATGAAGGAATTGAGTGCTTCCTCCGCAAGATTGCAGATGACACCAAACTGGGTGGGAGTGTCGATCTGCTTGAGGGTAGGAAGGCTCTGCAGAAGGACCTGGGCCGGTTGAATTGATGGGTCAATTGTATGAAGTTTAACAAGATGAAGTGCTGGATCCTGCACTTTGGTCACAACAACCCCAGGAAACTCTACAGGACTGGGGAGGAGTGGCTGGAAAGCTGCCTGGAGGAAAAGGAACTGGGGGTGCTGGTCAGCAGCTGGCTGAACATGAGCCAGCAGTGTGCCCAGGTGGCAAAAAAGGCCAACGGTATCCTGGCCTGTATCAGAAATAGTGTGGCCAGCAAGAGAAGGGAAGTGATTGTGCCCCTGTACTCAACACTGGTGAGGCCTCATGTTGAATATTGGGCCCCTCACCACAAGAAAGACATTGAGGTGCTGGAGTGAGTTCAGAGAGGTCAACCAAGCTGGTGAAGGATCTGGAGAACAAGTCCTATGAGGAGAGGCTGAGGGAATTGGGATTGTTTAGTTTGGAGAAGAGGAGGTTGAGGTGACACCTAATTGCTCTCTACGACTACCTGAAAGGTGGTTGTAATGAGGTGGGTGCAGCCTCTTCTCTCACATAAATAAGGACAGGACTAGAGGAAATGGCCTGAAGTTGCACCGGGGTGGGGGGGGTTGGGGTTTAGATTAGATTTTAGGAAGAATTTCTTTACTGAAAAAATATTCAGGTTCTGGAATGGGCTGCCCAGGAAGATGGCATCCATTGAAGGTATTCAAAAAAAAGTGTAGATGAGGCACTTCATGACATGGTGGTAGTGAGGTGGGGTTTGTATGTTTCATGTGTGGTGGTTCTTTGTTGTTTGTTTTTTTGTTGTTGTTGTTTTGTTTTGTTGTGTTTGTTTGCTTTTTTTTTTTTTTTTTTTTCTGTTTAGTTTGTTTGTTTGTTTGTTCTGGTTTGGTTTGGTTTTGTTGCTTGGGCTGCTGTTCTTGTTGATGGTTGGATATGATGATCTTAGACGTCTTTTCCAACTGTTACAATTCTGTGACTCTGTGTGATTCTGTGAAAACTCCTGTAGGAATATCATAGAATCATAGGCTTAAGCTGGAAGGGACCTTAAAGGTCATCTAATCCAACCTCCCCACCATGGGCAGGGATGCCTCTCAACCTCTCAACTAGACTAGCTGAGGTTGTCCAAGGCCTCATCCAACCAGGACTTGAACACCTCCAGGGATGGGGCATCCACAACCCCTCTGGGAAATCTATTCCAGAGTCTCACCACCCTTGTACTGAATAATTTTTCCCAAGATCCAATCAAAACTTATTTTCCCTCAGTTTAAAACCATTTCCCCTCATCCTGTCACTGGACACTCTTGTAGAGTGCCTCTTCAGCCTTCCCGTAGGTTCTCTTCAGGTATTGGAAGGCAGTTATAAGGTCCCCTCAGAGTCTTCTCTTCTCCAAGCTGAACAATCCCAGCTTACTCAGCCTATCCTTGTAGCAGAGTTTCTTCAGCTGCTGGATCATCTTTGTGGCCTGCTCTGGACTCCTTCCTAGAGATCTATGTCCCTCATATGGTGGGGGCACCAGAACTGAACAGGGTATTTGAGGTGGGGTGTCACAAGAGCAGAGTAAAGGGGGAGAATCACCTCTCAGTCTGCTGGACAAACTCCTCTTGATACATCCTAGGATATGGTTGGCCCTCTGAGTTGCGTGAGTGCACTGCTGGCTCATGTTGAGCTTCTCATCAATCAACACCCCCAAGTCCTCTTCAGGACTACACTCAACCCACTCTGTACCCAGTCTTGTAATTGTGCCTGGGATTGGCCCAGCCCAGATGCAGGACCTTGCACTTTGACTTGCTGAACCTCATGCAGTTTGCATTTGCCCATTTCTCAAGCCTGTCAGGGTCCCTCTGGATGGCATCCCTTCCCTCAAGTGAGTCCACCACAACACAAAAATTGATGTTGTCGGCAAACTTGCTGAGGGTTCACTCAATGCCGTTATCCATGTCGCTGACAAAGATGTTGAATAGCACTGGACCTGGAACAGATCCCTGAGGAACTCCAATTGTCACTGGTCTCCACCTGGACATCAAGCCATTGATTGCAACAGTTTGAGTGCGACCTTCTAGAGAGTTCCTTATTCACCAGGTGATCCATCCATCCATCCATCCATCCATCCATCCATCCATCAAGTCAATGTCTCTCCATCCTAGAGACAAGGATGTCATGTGGGACAGTGTCAAATGCTTTGCACAAGTCCAGGCAGATTATGTCAGTTGCTCTTCCCATATCAACCAGAGTTGTAACTCTGTTGTAGAAGGCCACCAAATTAGTCAGACACGATTTGCCCTTAGGGAACCCATGTTGGCTGTTACTGTACCTCATTATTTTTCATGTGCCTTAGTACAGATACCTGGAGGATCTTCTCCATGATTTTACCTAGCACAGAGGTGAGACTGATTGTTCTGTAGTTCCCTGGGTTTTCTTTGCTTCCCTTTTTAAAAATGGGGATTATATTTCCTCTTTTCCAACCTGTGGCAACTTTGCCAGACTGACGTGACTTCCAAATATGATGGCTAGTGGCCTAGCAACTTCAGCCACCAGTTCCTTCAGGACCAGTGGATGCATCTCATCAGGTCCCATGGACTTGTGCACCTTCAGATTCTCTAGGTGTTCCCAGACCTGATCTGCTTCTATCCTGGGTAATTCTTCACTCTCCCAGATGCAGCCAATGCCCTCTGACTTGGGTGGTGTGTCTCAAGTGTGAAGACTGAAGCAAAACAGTCACTGGGTATTTCAGCCTTCTCCATATCCTTGGTAACCAGGTCACCTGCATCCTTCTAGAGAAGCCCCACGTTCTCTCTTGTTTTTCTTTTTTTCTCTGACATACCCGTAGAATTCTTTTCTGTTATTTTTAATCTCCTTGGCCAGGCTTAACTCCATCAGGGCTTTAGTTTTTCTAACCTGGTTTCTGGTTTCATTAACAATCTCCTTGTAGTCATCCCAGGTTACCTGTCCTTGTTTCCACCCTTTGTGGATTCCCCTTTTGCATCAGGAGTTCCTTGTTCATCCACATGACCCTCTTGGCATCTTTGCCTGATTTCTTCTTTTTAGGGATGCAGTGCCTTTGAACTTGGAGAAGATGATCATTGAAAGACAACCAGCTTTCCTGGGCTCCCAGTCCCTCCAGGGTTTGTCTTATGGTACACCACCAAGAAGGTTCCTGAAGAGGCCAAAGGTGGCTCTTCTGAAGTTGAGGGTTTCAAGCTTGCTGAGCGCCACCTTCTTTGCTGCTCTTGGGATCTTAAACTCCACCATCTCATGGTCACTGCACCCAAAGCTGCCCATGAGCTGAACATTGCCCACCAGCCTCTCCCTGTTGGTGAGAACAAGGTCTAGCATGGCATCTCTCCTCATTAGTTCCTCTACTGCTTGGAGGAGGAATTTATCATCAATGTATTCCAGGAATCTTCTGGGTTGCTTATGCCCTGCTGTTTTGTCTCTCCAACTGATATTGGGGTAAAGTCCCCTGTGAGGAATATGGCTTGTGAAAGAGCAGCAACTTCTATCTGTCTGTGAAGGGCTTCACCCACTTGGTCCTCCTGGTCAGGTGGTCTGTAGCAGACCCCCACTGTAATGTTGCCTTCCCTTCCTTCCACCCTGGCCCATAGGCACTCAGACTTTTCATTACCACTCACCAGGTGGAGCACTATGCATTCTAGCTGTTCATTGACATAGAGGGCAACACCCTATTGTCGTCGTCCCTACCTGTCCTTCCTGAAGAGCTTATACACTTCTAATCCAACACTCCCAACATAGAAGCCATTCCACAATGTCTCCTTGATGCCGATCATATCATAACGCTGCAGGCACACAAGCATCTCCCTGCTGCAGACATTCACATAAAGGCATTTGAGCTGGGCCCCTGATGAAGTACCTGGAGTCCCCGAAGCTGACTTACTGGTGGGTATAGCCTTCAGTTTCCCCTGTTCATTGCCCATGCCGAGCACATTGGTATTCTCTCTGCATAGCCCCATTCTGTTCCCATCCCCTTTCAAATCTAGTTTAGACACCTTTCATTCAACCCTGCTAGTTCTTGCCCCAGGATTCTTTTTCCCCTTTGAGACAAGCATTTCCTGTAGTCAGGAGGCCTGGGGTCTTGTAAGGTAGCCTGTGATCAAAGAACCCCAAATCCTGCCAATGACACCAGTCACATAGCCAGGCACTGATCTGCTGGCTTTTTCTGTTCATGCCCTCACCAAACATAGCTAATGGTGGGATAGATGCGCTCCTAATCCCTTCACCATTTGTCCCAGGGCCATGAAGTCTTTCTTAGAATCATAGAATCATAGAATAGATTGGGTTGGAAAAGACCTCCAAGATCATCAAGTCCAACCCCTGTCATCGAGTCCAACCCCTGCTCTTCATTGCTATCAGGTTGCTTCTTGAGATTTCATCATTGCCTACTTGGAAAATCATTAACAGTAGTAGTCAGATGGACAGACTAGGGTAGGAAGTTTTTTTTACTGTGTCCTTAAGCCTGGCCCCAGAGAGGCAATGTACTTCCCTAAGGAGTGGGTCAGGTCTGCATACAGGACTTTCTATGCCACTCAGAAGCAAGTCCTCAGTGTCAAGGACCTGTCTTTTTTTTCTTTACTGCTGATGTTTTGATCTTAGGCTTGCTCCATCTTAGCCTCTGTGAATCATGCAAACTAGGAAAGCTGTCATAGCTGCCCTTGTATGGTTTCCCTTGCAGAACATAATTTTCTTTAATATCTGGTTCACCCAGAGCAGCGAAATCTATTTTGCAGGGGCAGCTGGGGAGGTTCAGTGGCTACTGGAGTGCCATGACTGCTGCACCTGGCAGCAGTTTGTCTCCAATGTCCACTCCCTTCTAAGCCATCCCATTCAGCAAGATGGTGAGAGGATAGGGACCCCTCAGTGTCCTCATTTCTGTGTGGCTGTTGGGACTGTTTCAGGGAAGATGGAGTCTGACTCCACCAGTCTAACTCCCTCTCACACTCCCTAATAATCCTCAGCCTTTCAACCTCCTCTTGCAGCTCTGCCGCAACGCTGAGTAGGTCATTTATCTGCTCACACTGAACACAGGTAGTGTCTCCGTAGTCATTCGTTGCAAGTGCAAGGCTCTGGCACTCCTGTATCTGGGGGCCTGGACACCTACCTGTTTGTCTGGGACCTCTGTCTTGGTCACCACATTTCTTTTGCCAAAAACTTTTGGCCATGTTGCAACTGTAGCTGGACTTGCCCAAGTGACCAAATTCGTGGACTTCCAAGACACTCCAGGTCTTGGAAGTACGAGTACTCCCAGGTCCCTCCGCCAGGCCACTCTTCAGCCACTCATCCCCCAGTCTGTAGTGCTGTGGCCAAAGTGTAGGACCCTACACTTGATCTTGTTACACCTCTACACTTGATCTTGTTACACCTCATATTATTGGCCTCAGCCCATCGACTCAGCCTGTGCAGGTCCCTCTGCAGCATCTTCCAACCCTCCAGCAGATCGACACTCTCCCCCAACTTGGTGTCATCTGCAAATTTACTAACGGTACACTGGATCCCCTCATCCAGGTCATCAGTAGAGATGTTGAATAGAACTGGGCCCAGTACTGATCCACTGGTCACTGGACACCAAGTGGATGCGGCACCAGACGGGTCACCCAGTCATAGGATGAAATCAAACTGGTTAGGCAGGACCTTTCTTTCTGAAACCCAGGCTGGCTGGGCCTGAGCCCCTGGTTGTCTTGTACGTGCAGATTGGTGGCACTCAGGATGATCTTCTCCATAACATTGCCAGGCATCGAGGTCAGGCTGACAGGCCTATGATTTTCCGGATCCTCCTTCCAGCCCTTCTTATGGATGGGCATCACATAGTGACATCCTTCCAGTGAGGGCCCTAAAACTGAACACAATATTCAAGGTGCGACCTCACCAGTGCTGAGTACAGGGGCGAATTGTTTGCTTGTTTTTAGCAGCCAGATTACCCCTATTTATATTAACTGGTATTTGTTGTTAAGTTGACCTCTCTGCAATTATGCTGGACTCCTGTCTAATACTCAGACTTACAGTCTAGCTTTGTAACAGGATTTTATTTATCCTGCGGTATGCTCTGTTGTGAAGTAAGTAATGCATTGACCTTTTAAGTGATGTAAGTGGGGAATTTCTTGTACTATAGACCCTCCAAAGGCAAAGATAGGTTTAGAGTGTGCTATGACAGCAACTATTTCAGACAAGGAATAAGAAATTAGAAGAGAAATGTAAACCTTAGTGTTGCCAATATGACCACTTAAACCAGGGATATGATAATCAGCAGTGGTATTGAACATCATGTTTTCTGTAACATTAGATAATTTATTTCAATATGAAATAGATTTGTTCTGTTAATAATAATAAACAACTGTGCTCCACTCTCCTCTTCTCTCCTCTTCTATCCACATAACACTGAATGCCTGAACATCTGTATTAAAATACAAAGAAACAATTAGTCCTTAGCAGGAGAAAAATAAGAGAAATTGCATTACCCTTCCATCCTTCCATCTCCTAGCAACAGTGACTTCAGGTTCTATTTTGTCCATTGAAAAGTGAACAATCTAAGCTTCACTCTTGTCCTAGCCTAATTCTGGTTCATTCTTTCATTTATTTAATTGATTTGTTGACAATTTCAGCAGATGCCTTTAGGTGCCTGAGTCCTAATGAGTCGTAACTTGTGCAAAAGATTTGGAGTGAGATTTATGAGAATGAAAAATAATCATGCTGTTTAAAGTAGACTGGGTAATATATTTTTCCTTGATTTTTGCTTCAGTGGTGAAATACCAGCAGCTTTCAACTGGATTTTCAACCCTACCTTTACTATGCAACACAATTTTAGGCTTTGTTTCTCATTAAATTTTTGTATGTGTAGTGTTGATCATTACTGTAAATATTTAACATCTCAAAACTTGGACCATCTTCAACATTTTGTAATATGTTGAATTCCTATAAGGATAAAGGTCTGTTCCATTAAGCTAATTTAGTGTGAGGAAAAAGAACTATTTTCTACTGTTCCCCCCCTAAAGAAGTGGAAAGGAGCTGAATAACAGTGTCTTTGTAAGAAACCATAGAAATCAAGTAAGCTATGTGTGAAATATGGGGTAAGATACAAGAAGTCTAAAAGGTAATCTAACTTGTTGTACACCATTCTTTAAAGGGTCTTGGCTGGAGTAGGGATCAGCTGCACTTAAAGGCATTTCATCTTGTGTGTATTTGGTGTGTGGGCAGACATGATTTATAAGGAGAATGCCAGTAATGTGAATATGTCAGGCTTGACATGCTGAAACCAGTGAGGCGGGAGACCTTGAAGAGCAGAAGTACTTTGATGTAAAAGCTAATTTGAAGGGTCATGGTTTGGATTATTCTAAACATTGGCTTTCACACTCTTTCACCATTGTAATGACAAAACATTTCACATACGAGATACCAGACAGAACTTGTCTAAGTATTTTTAAATATTTTCATTCATAGATAATATACTTTGCTCTTTTGGTACAACAAAATCATAAAAGTGGTGCCTCATGGGCACAGCAGCTGGATTTATTGCTCGGGACCTGAAGGACTTAGCTTTGTATTCTTTCTTTCAAATTCAAAACATTGTTAAATTATACAGTGAACTATTGCTTAACAGTCGCAAATATAATGGGAGAAACCAATTAAAAAAAAAAAAAGGAAATACCTGCTATGGACGAGGTGTCAGCTCAAGAAAAAAAATTTCTGCTTGATATATATGATATGCAGCATGTATATCTCTTCATGCTGCATCTGCTCTAAATGTATATACTTTAAACCTCTACTTTTGTACACTGTTACTTATTGGATGCAGAGGATGGAACAAATACTGCCTTTGGTAGACGTAAATGTCTTAGTAATGGTTTCTGCACTCTCAAAGACATTCAAATTTCACTTCACTGAAAAAAATAATACTGGGAAATACCTTTTACGGATAGTTAGGTTTTTTTTGGGGAAAGAAGTTGTTAAGAAAAATTAAAGCCATTGAAATGTCTCATAATACAGATAAGGCCCAACAAGTGCATACTGCATTTTAGCTTTTTTTGACAAGAGCTTTTTACATCTTTTTCTGAATATCCATCATCATTACGGGCTGGACAGAATGTTGCTGTGGTATAACACTGTTATTTCTCAAAATGCATTAGTGTCATGCCAAATAAAGGTCCTGGTGGACACCAAGTTGACCATGAGCCCGCAATGTGCCCTTGCAGCTAAAAAATGGCAAATGGTATCTGGGGCTGCACTAAGCAAAGTGTTGACAGCAGGTCAAGGGAGGTGACCATTCCCCTCTGTTCAGCACTGATGAAGCCATACTTGGATGGATTACTGTGACCCATTCTTGGCTCCCCAGTACAAGATAGACATGGATATATTGGAGAGAGTCCAGAGAAGGGCCACTAAGGCAATTAAGGAACTGAAGCATCTCTCCTGTGAGTAAAGGTTGGGAGAGCTAGGACTGTTCAGCCTGGCGAAGAGAAAGCTCAGGGTGGGGTCTCATTCGTGTATATAAATACCTCAAGGGAGGGTGCAAAGAAGACAGAACCAGGCTCTTTTCAGTGATGGCCAGTGACAGGATCAGAGTCAGCAGGCACAAACTAAAATACAGGAGGTTGCCTCTGAACATCAGGAAGCACTTTGTTACTGCGAGGGTGACCAAGCACTGGTCCAGGTTGCCCAGAGAACTTGTGGAGTCTTCATCCTTGGAGGTTTTAAAAACCCATCTGGACACAGTTCTTGGCAACCTTCTCAAAGTGTCCCTTCTCAAGCAGGGGGGTTGAACAAGATGGCCTCCAGAGGTCACTTCCAGTCTCAACCACTCTGCCATCCTGTGAATATGCCTGCCCTGCATGGTTAGGGCCTGTGTCTGGTCTGGTGTATCCAGGCATCTTAGCTTCTTGCACTGGGATAAATATTTACTCCTTTTTTACAGTTTAGGCAGCTGATATTCTAGGCACATGAGCAAAATCATAAAGCATACTATGAACTAACAAAGAGTCATGATCTGTCATGAATTCCCAACAGGAAAAAAAAAGGTGACTGATGAAACTATTTGAAGCCAGCCCTTTTATTGGCCTGCCTGTTGTGGTAGTGTCCTTTTGCTGGAAGTAGAGAGTAATTTTCTTGTTACAAAGAGAATTACTATGAGACCTCAAAAGGTGTGCTGCGAGATAGCACGCTGTCTCAAGATAGCTATTTTAGTCACTTGTCAGAGTGGTGTAATCAAAAGATTATGCAGTAACAGCAAGACTGTTGATGCATGTTCACTGCCACTACTTACTTTATGCTCTTGATAAACGATTGAGCAGGGCAGCCTGCGGGGCCAGTGTGCACAGTGCAGCAGGATGCCCAGATCTAGTGATGTGCATTGAGGACAGAACTTCTGAGCCTTCATGGCTGCTGTCATACACTTCCTTTTGCTGGTGTTGCCATTACTTCTCTTCTCCCAGTTGTAAAATGGAGTATTTTCTTCCCACCATGTTGTAAAGATTCGTTAGGTGACATTTAGAAGGAGTTTCAAAGAGAGAAGTTAATAGGACAGTCTCAAATCTAAGACATGAGAGAGCACAATCTATTTGTTTCTTATCTGAGCAATCTCACTGATGTCAGAGAGACAAATTCCTTTTCTAATCTAGGAAGTGAAATCCTGGGAGGTGAAAAACCTCTGCAGCTTGCATTTGAAAATTTGATTTCAAATCTATCTGACCGTGATTTCTGAGCTGTGGCATGATGAATTAAATCAAAGGCAGCTGAATATGTGACTTGATTTTCTTTATTGAGTACTCAACAGCTGTCACTAAATTCTAGAGGAAATGTGCAAAGTCTTCTGTTTGTGGGATTTTGGATTATTTTTTTTGTTTTAAATTAGATCACTTAAACAGCTGTTTCAAGAATGGGCTTAAGTTAACTTTGGTTATCTTGGCTTCTCAGAATATTAATAAAATTAAGAAATGCTTTCCCTATATAGGGTAGTCATAATGTGCCCTTCTTTGAAGACTTGAGCCATAAACTCTTATTAGCAGGACAATATCGAATGAATAGAGTCTGCAGCTACAGCAGGTGTTTGAAAGGCAAGGACTAGTACCAATAGGTGTAATTCAAAGTTCACTGAAATCAGTGGGAGAAAAAACATCTCTTTTTATTAAGTTCTGTATTTTATCTAGAGCTTTACAAATGCATATACACCATGATTAATTTTAAAATTAAATATCTAATGACAATGTTAAAGAACATTTAAATCATTATTATATAGTTCTGAAAAGTCTGGTTTATAAATAAAGTACAGATGAAAAGAGGACTTCATTAGAATGACTAAATAGCTGCTTTAGTATGCAGGGCTTGTGCAAATAGCAAGAAGCCTAACACCACAAATAACAAGAAACTGTAATGCCACAAGAGACCTTTTGTCTTCAGTGTCCACCAGCAGAAACCCCATGGATGCCGAAGCTGAGTGTTCAGTGCCCAGGTCTCCTGTGACTACAGAAATAGCACACATTGGATTTCATACCCTGTTGGGACTGCACGGAAAGTGCAGCTTTATGTGCTGCTTTCCCAGCCCTCTTTTAGGAAGTGGGGAGAGGAGCAGCCAGCCTTTGGGGCTGCCAGCCCCCCCCATTAACCTCCAGACTGTTTCATTGCAGCTGTGCTGAAATGTATTCCGTACACCAGCTGTTGGCCTAATGTAACTTGAAATGGACTGCTGTAATAAACCATTATCAAAGCACTTGAGGAGAATGTGAGCCTTGACCTTATCTGGAGAATTATCTAACAGAGTGCACAGAGTGATCCCTTTAATTGGTGTTGTCACCCTTTACAGCCATGCTAGAATGTGCTGTCTTGGGCAGTTACCCATTCTTAGGGTGTCCTCATACATCTTATATCAACATCTCCATTAAGAGTTCCGTAGCTTTTGCTAGAGAAGAGTATCACACAATGGATTTTATTGGGAGCATTAAAACAATTCTGTTGCTTAAATTCCTTGCTGTTAACTCCAGTCGGTTCTTGACGATTACTAATCTTTTAGACTTGTTATGTAAGAACAATATAGCAAGCTTAGGTGATGCTCAGCAGCCTGTCAAATGAAGGTCCACCTGGTCAAGACAAGTTTTTCACCCCTTCATGACCCACTGTCATCAATTATAGGACACAAATTTACACATACTGCTTACCACACAAAACGAAATCTTTTTTTACAAACGATGGATTCATAGGATTTGATGAATGGGAGCAAAGAAAAGGACCCAAACAATTTCTCATTGAGTTATTTGTTCAAGAGCTTTTGAACAATTTGGGGTTTTGATGTGCAAAGAAGGCATTTGCTACAGATCTGTATGTGTGAATGGGAGGGGTACTTTTTAAGTCATTCTTCTGTTGTGTGTCTCAACTGCTTTCGGTTGCTAGTTCACCTAGAGAAGCAGGGAGTGGCACTCCTTAAATAGTAAAATCCATTATCAGTTACCATTACAGAAATTCACAGGTTTTGGATCATAAACATTCTGCCAGTGTTCCTGTGTTAGTAAGATAAATATACTTAAGTGTAATTTAGGTAGATTGTAACTGAAATTTACAAAGCCAGTTTATAATCTCTGACCGAAGTATCTCACAATCTGTACTGCTGTCATGTTTTTGGTCTATATTGGATTCTTGGTCTATATGTTTTTGGTCTATATTGGATTCTGAAGGGTCAGATTGTGGAAAGCAATATCCATGGTTTAAACATATGATCTTTTATAAATAATACATTGGCCATTTTTTTACTGCATAATTATGACACTGAAATAATACTATTTGATTTTTCACCTTACCAAGAAACCCTGCTCAAGTCTGTCCTCTTGGATTTTTGGCCTTCTATGTCTCTCAAAATCAGGTACCCAGAAGAAAAGGGATCAATATTCTCATTAAAGATGTGTATGATTTTTTTTTTTCATGCTCTAGGCAATTTTTTCTTAATATATTATGAAAATACTCTGATCATTCCTTCATGATGGCAAATTCATGTCAATATCAGTTACTTCTAGTTAGTTACTATATTTTCCTAATGAATAATTTAATCCACTATAATAATACACTGAAATACTAGCAGTTTTTCACTTGCACACAATGAGAGAGATATTTCAGATGTGAATAGCAACTCATATTTCAGGGTTTGAGAAGAATGGAAACTGAACACACAGCAGATTTTTAAAAGCTTTTGTTGATAAAAAAGGCCTGTGATTTTTTTTCACATGCGTAAAATGAAAATACAATGCAAAGATTTTCATTATTTCAACACAATAAAGATGTAAAATATGGCAAACAAATCCATTGTGCCAGTGTTGTAAAAATAAAGTAATTGTATGAGCGAGTAGTGATGTAGGTCAGTTCAGCTGCTCTCCATATTCATTGTGACAGTTACTGAAATAGCTGGAGGTGGAGTGGCTACTGATACACTCTCTGTACTGTATTTAGAGTTTTAGATGCTATGGCATCAAAAGCAAGACCAATGGGAGCACTTAAAAGGCTATTGGCAATACAGAGGTTGAAATTTATCCTGAGAGAAGAGGTAATGAATCTCATGGATTTTGGTGTTGAGACACAATTGACACATTACTAGATGTTTATCTGATTTATTATTTGTGGTTGTTGTTGCTGTTAAAACACTTTATTTCTCTATTCCCCAGTTCTCCACACTTCCCTACTTTATGGGCTACATAATACATAAAAATGCCTGCATACTCAGATATTATTGTAAAAGAGATCATTTAACCCCATATAAATCATAATCCTAAACTTCCCTGTTACATTGATTAAGCAACCAGGGATGAACATTGCCATGCTAGGTATTGGGCAGACAGAAAGTAGTAAAGAGTTCCCGTCCTATCCTGAAGAGTTTACAGGCTGTGCAGTTAAAGCCTATGTAGCATGGGGGGTGCACCAGAGTAATAGAAGATATATTCTGGAAGTTCAGTAATCCTATTTTTAGTGAGGAATTAGCTGGATGGAGACAAACACTGAGAGGAAGAGATGACAGTAGAAAGGGAAAAAAACCCAGGGTGATAAAAGTGTGGGGTATAGTGAAAGGAGTCAGGACAGGCCTGGTCTGCCTGCTACTGCACCTACTATTTGGCTTGGTTTTCTATGTAATTTTCCCTTGGGAAAAAGAGGGGGAGCTACACGAACTGTAGTAATTGTTGCTGGACTATATTTTTATCTAATGGAAAATAATAATTTTTTAACACTGCACATATACAGGAATAAATTCATTTGAGAAATTGACTCCTTTTGTTTTTTTAGCACAGGCCACATTTTCACGGGTATGAAATAATATATGTGCCATTACTAGCAGAACTGGGATATTCTCAGAACTGCTTCTTCTGTGGAAGTAAATACTGTACCTTAGAAACAGATAACCAGACACCTGCAAGGAGTGCAAAATTTCTCACCTCACGTCAAGTCTGATACCTAGGCAGACAATCTTTTCATTGCTGCAGATTTTTATCTCCTTACTAAGTAATCCAGTATGGCTGAAAGGCTGTTTGGGAATATTGTAAATAAAGGGCAGCTAATGTTTGTAGTTAAAGGTGAGAAAGGGTAAGTTGAACGATGACTTATTAAATTTGGAGCTGCACTATGCAGTTATCAGTAGTCAAGATGGATTGTGAATCATATATTAAATTAATATTATCGTAAAAGCCCATGTTCTTGACTGTAATTCTTCCTTTACTACAATTTGTCTGAGAACTGCCTGTATTTTTATGGAAGTGAGGAAAAACATTTCATCTGTACTGTCATGTAACAAATATGGATTGTAGCTTTACTAAGATCTGTATTTCATGATCACAGCTCCAGACCTAGCATAGGCAGCAGTGCTAATGGAGCTTGAAACTTTTGGTCAAAATGCACGTTAAATTCCACTTCAGCCCTGTACCCCGAAAGTATAATCAGGTGTGATTTTTCATTCATGTCAGTTAAAAGTTATGCTGCCTTAATCTTGCAGCTCTTCAGATCTTCCTGAGCCTTCTGTTGCAAGATAAAAGAAAGGTTTGACATTGACTTGACTTTCAGATAACTCAGTTTTTAGCAGCATGTAGGTACGATTTTTAAATGCACTTGAATAAAATTGGTACTTTGTGCTAATTCTCATTAGAGGATTAAACTATAATCTTTTTATGAAGTTATTCTTTATAAAGTTATTTTTATCAAGTTATTTTTAATTGACAGAAGAAAAAAAATAGAGGAACTCAACATAGAGGAAAGCACCATTATTCAGAATCTTCCAACCAGGAAATTATTTATCTACATTGAATATAAAAAAAACAAGTAATCTATATCATACATAGAGCATGACAGGCAAAATGTATTCAATTTTTTTTTATTTTTTTTTTTTCTGGGTCCTCTAATAAAAATTTCACCTGAAACATACTTCAATTTCTTGGGTCATTATTCTTTATAATATGGGAATTTTGAGTGTGAAGAGGAAAAGTGTTATATTTTCTTCCTTTTTCTTTCCAACTTCATCTGTGAAAACTGGCATAATTTCAACTGCTGATCCAATTTTATTCCATAAGAGAGTGAAAATATACCTATGTGCAATGGGGCAGTGAAGGGGCTGTTGAAGAATAAACCAGCAAAAGCCTTGTGATGTAAAGATTTATTTGTTTCCTTGAAAAACAGCCATTGTTTTTCAGATGTATCCTGTACAAGGTAGCCAGATATTTCATAGTGATATTCTTTTCTGTTGTATTGAGTTGCATAAGCTGTTTTTATCTTACCTTTTACCCTACTGTGTTAAAAATCACCTAGTCATTCACCCAGTCTAGTCCCAGTAGTCTATGTACTGTCCTGGAAGGATGAAAAAGAAATAGCTTCCTTTCTGAAAAGCAGTGTGATTTGACTAGCCCCACATGGTTAAGGATAAGGGAATGGACTAGCTCAGGAAGGAGAATGCAGTGGTTAAGTGACAGGGATGAAACTATAAAGCTCTGTGCTTCTTTGTCGGGAGGAGAAAGGAAGTGGCACTGAAACTAAAAAAGCAAATGGTGATGTTGAAAAAAGACTAGGAAGGAAACTGATTTACCAGGGAGGGGAAACAGCTTCAAATGCTTCAAATGCTGGATTAGAATGATTTTTGCTTATTTATATTCTGATGAGAACCTGAACCTGAATTGTTTTATTCTAATAATAGTAGATAGCAGCTCCAGTCAAATATTTTATTTAGAAAGCAGCAATCACCTCATGGAAAATGTGTGGTATGTGTACGGGTATTAAAAACTGGGCCCAGTGAATAATATAATTGTGATCTAGTTTAAAAGTGACATAAAATGATGGCTATTATACTAGTAGATAGCCTTTATAAATAGTAACTTGCTATTGATTGCTATGTAGTTATTTCCCATTCGAAAATCCACTCACAGTGCTTCTTTGGTATTCAAGCTTAATATACTGTTAACAGGCCATATAAATCTATTGAATTAAAAGATATTGTGTACAACAATTTGTTTTAATTATGAAATATCACATGTTATTTAACTGTGGCTTTAATGAATGGCTATTTAATTAAGGGCTTTAAATCAGGTAATCAGTTTGCATTGCTGGGCAACAACTAATCAGTTTATAACATGCAGTTGAACGGTCAAAAGGAGCAACAGACAAACCTTTCCCTACTAGTGTTTATTCTCTAATTAAATAATCTGCACTCCAGGGTATATATAAAACAGGGAATAGATGATAGGTGGGAAGGATGCCAGAGGAGGATACTTGACGGGGCTTGATGAAGTCACGAAAATGTTGGTAGAGGCCTTTCATAAGATTCACTGTATAAGCTGTAGCAATGCACTGTGTACTCTACACCACATTTGGAAGCAGAATGTCTCATACCCTTGCCTACCTTTAGCAAATACATTACAATTCTAATCATGAGAAATTGAAGATAATTAACCTTGGCTATAATAAAAAAAGAATACATCAATTGAGATTTTCTTTTTGTGATAATATTCAAGTCCTTTTTTTTTCTTTTTTTTTTTTTTTTTCTCATGTTTGCCTTTTCTTTCTAGCTTGATCACATCTTAAATGTTTTCTGGTTGAATGAAATTGAATACATGTTTCCATGAAAAATCTACTGTTTACATCATTACCCTTCAGAACACATGGACTAATTGAGTATACTCACATCATAAGGGCGATACACCTTCTAAAGGTGCAAAGTCAGGCAAAAAAAGGTTTTTCTATCTCCTAAGTCCTCCTACACATTTCTGTTTATGATTATAAACAGCTGTCTTAATATAATGATCCTTCTGTGATCCATTCAGGTTATGAATTACTATATTGTAAGCACAAAGGGGGGCATTCTGATAGTCTGTGATGCATTTGTAGGCCATAAGATTTTAGCCAACAATCCTACTATTTGTCTCAAAAGCTGTGGCTGAACTATTAAAACATTTTTTTTTAAAGGCTTATTTCTCAGCTTGTCTTGCATTCCGTCAGATGAGCCTAGATGAACTGTCAACTAAAGAGCATTTCCTTTGCATGTAGATCCTATTTATATATCATAGCTAAAGCACCTCATACTGTACTGCAAGTAATCATTCAAATGAGTAATTCCTAAACGTTACAACTCAAAAGAATTGTTTGAGTAATGACAGTGGTTTGTAGAAACTGTTCTAGTTCATTTGAGGGACCAAAATCAGGCATGATTCTGAACTGAATATGGGGAAGTATCATGGATTTGGTTATTAGTTTTACCTTTAAAGCTTTCAGATTTCATAAACCAAATTGAAATCTGGTACACACCACATGCATATGAATCACTTTTTTTTTCTTTTTTCTTTTCCTGTCTAGTGTATGTCCAATATAGGTTTTACATTTAGACTTCAAGAATAGATTTCTTCTCTCCTCCATGACAAAACAGCTAAGTTACGATGATGGTACATATATGCAAGACACAAAAGACATACTACATAATAAGTAATGGAGCAATATTGGTTGTATTAAAGTTCTTTTACTGTGGTCCTTTCTTCATGCCCTACTAATGAAGCATTACTCTTCCATTTCCTTTTCATTCTCATAAGGCAGAGGAAGATGATTTTTTTTTCTGTGTGGGAGTTTTGGAAGGGTGGGTTAGAAGGTTTTGTTTTGCTGTTCTTGTAGGTACAACTTCAAAATACGCATTTCTTCATATCAGCTTAACAACACATGCACAAGATACCACATCTTTGCAGTATGCTGACTAAAAAAATTGCTTTTCAAGTTTATAGCTATGTTTGATTGTGTCTTGCGTCTTGGCTTTCTGCTCAGATTACAGTTTCAATTTAACACATTCAATGACTATTTGTGTGAATTATAAAAATGGGAAGAAATGAAGATGAGTTGGAGTTTTGAGTTTAGGTAAATCACACTTAGATTTAATTTTAAAAACAACTACTATTGTAAATCTGCCTAATAAGAGCCCAACAGCATCTGTAGTTGATGAATTGTATTGGTGATTATAAGACCTTTCACTGTCTTACTGTACAAACATTTTACAGTAAGAACTACCTATAGATGGCACCAAGAGTAAATATTATAGGAGCTGCAGAGGAAAAGTCATAGCCTTAGAATCCAGCATAGTTGTGATTGTATAGCAGCAGTATTCAGTGACTTCCTGAACAGTTTTTCAGTGGTACAGCATTTTTGTTAATTCTTACTGGAAATAATTGAAAACCTTCTTCTGACCTCAGCTGAATATAGACATTGGACACTGGATTCTGGAGATATTTGGCCTAAAATTCCTTTGGCTTAAGTGTTGTCTTTCTAGCCTGTTGGTCTTTTAACAGTTCTGGAGAACACGCCTTCTCCCAGCAGAGAGTAATGACGTCTCACATCTCTCAGGTCCTATGTATGCAGCTGCAGAAGATGCAGGGCTTTAACATTGTCCTAGATGTTCTTCCTTTCTCCCAACTGCATGGTGATTCTCCTGGTATGGGCACCAAAACCTTTCTGGGGGAAAGCAAAGGGGTGCTGAGTTATGTCAGGGGTACTCTTGGCACTGTAATGTTTCTTTGTGGTTTTCTGCCCCCCACTGTGTGCAATGAAATTCTGTGAGATGTGCTGGAAAACAAGATCACTTTCTGATGCAGTACGGCCCTGGGTGTCTGAGGTTAGTACATGTATCACTATGCTTTTGTTGTCAGTATTTTTGTCCAAATTGGCTCAGCATGTCCAGTCATAAAGCTTGCAATACCAATTGGAAGCATCAGCATCATTAATAATGTTATGTTACTATCCATCTTCTGTTCCAAAAGTAATAACCAAGCAAAAAACTGTGAGTCCAAACTGCACAAAGGAGTTTGTCCCAGCATTATTCACCTTCATAAGTCAAAGTAACATGACATTCCATTCAGTGTAAAGAGAAGTCAGGCTGAGACTAGAGCAGGACTCTGGAGATAAGTACAGAGATGGAAAGCCCATATTACAAGTTTTCCTGTTATGTCTTGGGTAAGGTAGAAAACAACAGTATTAAGGCAATACAATGTGTGAAATAAAAAGGACTAAAATTTTGCAATGTAACTGGCAACTATTCTAATTTTTAAATTTATCTTTAAATGTTCAGTTGTGGAATAATAAGCACAGTATGGCTCAAAAATGAAAAGAAGAAAAATGGTTAAGGACTTGAAAAATTTTGCACAGTGCTGTTAGAAGCTTACTTAAAAATTAGAAGATGATCAGCTTGATCTGAAGCTACAAGTGTATTCTGAAAGTAATCTTCAGCCATCCTTCATTTAAAAGGTGTGACTGAAGCGGTTTTTCCATTGCAAGTGTTAGTATTGCTAACTCATGCGTAGCACTGTGCTAAGTGAGTAATGTTAGAGGTAGATAATAATGAAATTACATCCTTCTGTTTTTAATTTTTTTTTTTCCTCCAGAGGAATAATAATGCTTTTGGTGTGATATGAGATGATAAAGGCCAGAGGCCCTGATTCAGCATAGGAATTATCGCCACTTCACTCATTCTTATGAAAATGCTTTTTTCTATGTGGAAGTCAGGAGACTTTAGAAGTATGTGCTTGTGAGACTAATTCACAGAACTTCTTAGATTTTTTCACTTTCCTTATCCTTCACTATGACCTCAGTCTTTACTTTCATTTACTTTAGCATGCAGGAAAATAATTCTGGAGACACTCTAATAGAAACAGCAGGCCTAAAAATAGCTTCAAAACCTTAGGTCACAGAAAGTCAGGAAAAACAAAGCAAGCTAAGACTTTCTGCAGGTAGCCTCCCGTTCAGTACTGGACATTGCCTACCTCTATACCCGTGTCTTTGGTTCATTAAAAGTACCAGCAGCCATCAAGAGACAAAAACCCCAGAAAAAGCCTTGCCACTTCAGAATGGCTGAGATTTACTCATTCATGTTCTTCTCCATGATGTTCCATAGTCTTCGGTGTAAGGTTCCCAAAATGATAGAGCCTAAAGAAGGATGTTGCTTGTGAATTGGTGAGGAGTTCAAGGAATATAGCTGACATCTAAGGCAGTGTTTCCAACTTGTCATCCTGTTCAGTGAAAGACTACCCATGAGCAAGGCAGCCAGCTGATCTCCATGAGCACTTGCTCACCATTTCCTGTAGTGACACTAACAGTGAATATCCCACAGGCTGCAGGAGCTGGGGAAATAGCCTTGCAGGGCTCTACGCTCTCCTTACTCACTGCTTTCAATTAAGTTCCCACAGGCTAAGTAATTTGTTTTAGGCTTATGAAGTAGTGTGAATTAATCTCCAGGCTGACTTTATTCTACTACTTACTGCTAAACAGCTGGCAAAAGACATTTCTTTTAACTGAACGATTCCTCATTTTCTTTCTCATTGTCTTCAGTAATATGAAGAAGCAGAAATGTGAACATGATTATCAATTATGATTATTACTTATTTACATCTGCTTAAAATTATATATGCTTGAGAAGACTGCTTGTTTTACTCTGTATGTGAAAAATCTTCTCATTAAAAGCCAACAACTTTTTGGTAATTCTTTGGGTACTTCTCTCTGTATTAATGCGGTCTGTAAGAACATGATGTTTTCAGGTGGTTGTCATATATTATCTGCTGGAAAGCTATACCACTACAGCTCTAACTAGTATCTATAATATTCTGTAAGTTCTAAGACCTTGTGCAGGTCTAACTTCTTTCCATGATCATTTATTCTGAGGTTAAAAGCTTATTTGCATTGATTTTTTTTGTTGTTGTTAAAATAAGTAAAGGCCAAGTTGCATGCTGTTTAAGCTGTTTGAGTCAGTTAGAATCAGTCCTTCTTTTGTTCTCCAAAACAGCTCCAGCTGATATATGTGGGACATGGCTGCATGTGAGTGAGATCAGAACTGTTCTCCCTTTGTCACAGGGAATGCAACTCTGTCCATAACTGGAAGAAAAGCAGCATGTGCTAGTTTAGGGTTTTATTTAGTGTAGAAATGTGCAGTAGGCAACTCGTTCATCATCATGAAGGAAATTTTAAAGGTCATTTCCCAAAATATGTTCTCATTAGGAGGGTTAACTTTTTGACTCTAGTAAGGCATCCTGGGGAATGTGTTGCTACCTTTCCTTGCCCGCTCCCAGCAGATATTTTGAACATAAAGTAACTTTGTATCTTCCAGTTTTTAGAGATAATATGGTCCCCATATCATAATTAGTTCTTAGACTGAACAGTTTCTTAGCTATCATTAGGTAGTTTCCGGTAATGTTTTCTACACAGTATATTGACTTGATTAACTGGTAGCTATAAAC
Organism: Chloroceryle amazona; assembly: GCA_027560015.1. NCBI lineage: Eukaryota > Metazoa > Chordata > Aves > Coraciiformes > Cerylidae > Chloroceryle > Chloroceryle amazona. The sequence goes on from JANHFX010027775.1 coordinate 74,220, forward strand.
ATATCTCATGAGTGCAGCTACTCGAAAAGTTTAGGAACAGATTTTGAATTTAACACTCACAGGCAAGGTGTAAAGGCTGACAGACAGCTCAGCATGGGTCAGGGCACAAGCAGAAACGCTTGCAAAATGTGTTGCCAAAAAAAGAAAGGAGAAAATAAATTTGCATCTCTGCATGGGAAGAGGCAACAAACAAAATTCTCTTGAAATTTGTGAAAGGGGAAAAGGAAATAGCGTGATGAAGCACTCTGTGAACAGAAAAATAATTATCCAGCAGGTTGAAGTTACTCATGGCTGACTGGGCAGGTAAAGGTGGAGTGAAGGATATTGTTGGCAGTGCACTGTCACCTTTCAAAACCAAAAAAGGTGCTGTAAGACTGCACCCTGCCTGGGGAGGACACTGCCCTGCCCGTGCTGTAGCTATCCTCTCCTTCCTCCCAAGCCTGCTGCTCCCTGATTGTCACTGGGGCCAGCACTGGCTGGCACAGGCCAAGCTGAAATGGAGCCCCTGGGCCCATGGGCAGGGGTGCAGATCCCCAGTGGGCAGTGAAGGTCTGGCTTCCAGGCTGAATTAAGGTGCTTGGCTGTTTTAGGGGCATGGGGTTTTTTGGGGTGCTATTTGCCTTGTGCCCTATTTTGAATCTAAAAAGGCGATTAGAAAGCAAGTGAGATTTAAAAACATATACTGCTGGTCTTCATGCTTACTATGAGCAATTGGCAATGTGTTCTCCAGTAGTGTGTACAGAAAAGGCAGGTGTTTTTTAATCCCCAAAATATTTTTGGGTTTGTTTGAGGAAAGGCAGAGATAACATGCCAGTAGAGAGAATAGCGTGTTTGTGGAAGTTTACTGGGATTTTTGTGTTTTTTTTTCTTAAGGGAACTAGACTTAGCCTAAAGAGAGGGAGGTGAGAAAAGTGAAAGGGAAGGAAAAGGTAAACCGAGAGGTTGAGGAGAGAGGACCAAAAAGATGGAGCTACAGAGTGAAGACACAGTGTGGAAAGGCCATTATCTAAAAGTAGCACTGGTAAGTTCTTGGAGTGAATGCATGACTGACTGGACAATGTTAGCAGAAGTTTTAAGCCACTTATTTGGTCTGTTAATCACTATCCAAGTTGCTGTCTCTTGGGCATGCATAACAGTGTGTCGTGGTTGGAGCCCAGAAACAAAACACAATGCAGCTGTTTGCTCTCTTCTACCTCCCTCTGGTGGGGTGGGGAGAAGAAAATACAACTTGAGGGCTTGAGGGTCAAGACAAAAGAATCAAAGAATTCTCTGAGTGGATTTATTTTGTAGCTGATATGATTACTGCAGCAAATGAAGGTTAATGTGCTTGTAACCCCAAAAGGAATGGTGGGTGCAGCCATTAACAAGGGGTTCTTTCTCTTTTTTTGTTAGTATAGATTCAATCCCTGCTTTTTTATCTGTTCTCTTTTCCTCCATCAGCCTCCCCGACTCCTTCCAATCAAGTCAACTTTTTGCATTTCTGGCAATCATTCATAAATTTATTCTGAGAGCTTTCACAGCCAATACAGAAATCCATTAAATCTATATAACAGGTTAATCTCAACTAATAATTACTCATTAATCTTGCTGGAAATACACATTTTCTTCAGACCATTGCCAAATCACAAGCCTGAGAAGAAAGAGAGGTATTTAACCTGGGGGGGGGGGCTGTGAGTTTGTTAATGACAAATTCTGGCTGACACATTGAAAAATTAGGTCCACTGTGTTGGGTTGCATTCAGTTTAAAAAAATGATTAACTATATGCCAAGCTATCAAAGAAATTTTGCATGAAAAAAAGAGAAGTTGTTAACATTTTGTCTGTGCCCAGCAATTTCATAATGTTCATTTTACATATACATGGAAAAAAATAAATGAGCTTTTTCAAACCTTGAGTTTTGAAACTATCAAAAGAGAAGCATGAAACAGTTTTTTTCTCCATCACACCCTCCTCCAATTTTTCCCTCTGTATCTTTGACTTTTATTTTCCCTCTAAAATTTTAGTTGCATCTGTTTGCTCATTGAACTGAACACAGACTTTGGGTTTCCTGAGGAGCATCTCCTTATTCTTGCCCTCCCATCAAACCAGGGCTCCATCCTGGGAGACTCTGTTTTCCAGCGCAGTCATATTTGCTGACATGGGTGGGTCATAGCCTTGGATGATTTAGGAGTCCCAACCTTGCTAAATAATTCAACCTGTTTTATGGCTTTTTGCTTAATATCCCATTTCTGCAGAGTTGGTAAAGTGTCTGACAAAAACTCAAATTGATTGTGCAGCATCTCTCTACTGAACTTAACTTCTGCTGCTTTCTAGTTCTGCTCTAAGTATATCTTCACCTCTGATTGATTTTCTTAATTCAAAAATTGATGCTAAAAGTCTTTTCTAATGAAAAGCATGTTTGTCAATACTCTCCACTCCCTTTATGGATTTCTGTTACATTTTAATTTTGATTACTAGCTCCTGACCTGTTTATATTCTGGTTTGCTTGAATATCAAATCTTTGTTCTCCAGAAAAATGTGATCATCTCATTTGCTCTCACCTTCTCTATCACAACATGCTCTTTGGCAAAAGGTGTAATTTCATTTTCAAGGCCTTTTTTTGAGCAGATAGCAGCCTTGTGTTGCCAGACCAGTCGAGTATTTTTACATTCAGAAATGGAAGAAAAATAACGTGTTGTGAGCAACAAGTGTTTAATCCTGGTCAGAGATGAATTCCCAGATTAAAGGATATATTTCTTTTTTTGCCTTGTGACACAAAATCAGACTTAAAAAGCCTTCTTCTTGTTCAAAGTGACTCGGAGGCTGAAGAAGTGACCCTACGTAAGACTGCGTATGACACGCAACACTGCTGTGTGCTTATTCTGCAGATTCAAAGTACCCCCTTGGTTCTTGAGCTCTTTTTAGCTTGATAGAAAACCCATTGTAATGTTTGACTGTTACAAAGCTTCAGCATCACAGGTGTTGAACTTTATGTGATGTTTGAATACATCATACAAGATGTAGCAAGTGAAATTGGGTTACAGACATTGTTTTGTGTTGTGGTGACGAATTATTTCTGTCACTAATCATCATACCAGCAATGGAGTACGCAGCTGGAATAACACATTCTCACATTCCATTTGTAAGTTCCATTATTGATTTAATCTTTTTCTGATATAACATTTTTTCCCTTCAACTTAACTTTCCTATTAAAGAAAGCGACTTTGAGGTTTCCTTTATTCGAAGAGTATTTTTCAACTAAAAAAAATTCCTGTATTTGAAGAGAATATAGCACACATTACCCAGTTCCTTACTGTTGTGCAAAGTAGTCGTCTCCTAGAACAGCAGATCTAACAATGGGGTTTCTTTTGCTAATGCAGAAGATAGTTCCTCACATGAGCACCCCTTCTTCATCAGTTCTTCAGCGTAATACTACTCATTAGGGCAAAGAAGGTCTTTTGCTGCCCCTGATGTGATGTTTCTTTTTTTATTCCACAAGTATGTTCAGCTAGCATTATGTGTCAGAAGGATGTGAAGTGAGACTTTGAACTCTGAATTTGCATGAACGGTAAAATTTTGGTTGACCAGGAAATCTTTATTAGCAGCTTTTTGTTGTGAAAGGGAAGCGAGTTGGTAGTCTTCCTTCTCACCCTATTGTATTCAGCATTTCTGGGCAACTAGTGTTTTTTTCTGATGCAGTGGACAGGCAACTGATTTATTCTGGAAGACTTAAACAGCAGGCACAACTATCAGTGCACTGACTTTCCTGTGGTTTCAAGATGAAATATTGTTAACAAGTGACAGAATGCAAACTAGTCTTTTTTTGTGCTTATAGCAATACAGCCATAATTGCACACAGATTGTAGAAATAGAATATTCCTTTGAGGGGGGATTTCTTCAGTTTCTCCTGTTTTCACTGCATAGGTCAACAACCAAGATTTGAAAACAAGGAAGTGGGAGAGTGTGGGTGTGTGTGGAATTTCCCTCTTCTGCCTCCTTTTCATGATTGCATTAAAGCTTTGAAATAGTATGGAGTGCAAAATAGTATAGGATAGCATTGCCTACGAGAGGCAGGTTTTTGCCTATGAGTTCACCTATCAGGTTCTGTGGTTCTGATGGCATTTAAATCAACATAAAAAATAATGTAGATTACACTGAAATAGATCACTTCTTTTTCATCTTTTTTTTTCTTTTAATGCATATCCACATTCTTTCCATGAATCTAGGATTATCTTCAGTGTACCTGTTCAGGTACAGTTTCCACTGACATTAGCAGACTTTATCCAAGATGGATTTGTTTCTATTTTGTTAGGATTTAAAGAAGGATGAGAAAGTGGGTGTAGGAATGGTCCTTTTGGACAGGGACAAGGGAAAATAGGAGATAGAGGTCCCCAAGTCGGGCGGGGGGGGAATATGATCCCATTTACTTTCTATTAATACTTCAAAATATGGACAGCAGCAGAAGTATTTACTCTATCTGATATAAAAATCAGAGTCAGAAATTAGGTGGCAGCCAAGTCAATTACCAAGAATAAAGCTAAACTTGTATGTGTTATATGGAATGAGTCTAGTATCTGGGCATTTACCAGTCTACCCATAGCTCTGTCATTGTTGGACACCTGCGCATTTCATTGTGGCAAGTTCTTGCCATTTCCAGTGCATATAATCCTCGTTTAACGGTTTGCTGGTCTTTTCCATCAGTATGAGAGGTATTGATGAACCCTATAAAAGGGACTGTCTCAGAATGATAAAACATTGTCTCCAGATTACCAATTCTGAAGGTAGTAGGAAGTGTTTCCATATTGCAAATAGACATGTTAGTATAGCTTTCTCATAGCAACATCATAAGATGTTTCATAGGGCTTTTAAAACTCTACACAAAAAAAAGATCAAAATGAATTCTCAGGTATCATAAGCACAGGCTCCATAGCAGGAAAATAGCTGAAAGGAGAAATGTGGATAAATGTAAATTTTGGCAAAAGGTAAAATCCTTTTTCTTTTCCTCAGAATTCATGTGTTTGACTTTGTCCAACTGCCCCAGCAGATCACACTTCCAGATTTTGTTGTCAGGAAGGATAACCTTACTTTTAAAACATAAGACATGACATACACTTAGTTAAACTAGTGTAAACTAAGGTATTTGGAATCTGGTAAGAAACTTCAAATACGCTTTTTAAATTGAAAATCTTAATGTTCAAAAATTTCCTGAACAAGTATCCAGAAAATCCTTTTACGATTTGAAGAAACCACCCAATTAGCTGGGATTTAAGTGCAGTGCTTCCATAAACATTACCTCTTTGTGGTAATCCTGTTTGACCTTAATCTGTTCAAATCAGAGGGAATTTTACATCTGATTTCTGTTAAATCATTAAAGTGCCCAACCCTTTTCAAATTGTCTTGCTTTCTACTATCTGACTTAAAACTTCATCATATTCTGCAAAATTCTTGCTGAGTGTTGACAAAATTTAGGAATACTGACAAAGCTGATACACAATGTCAGGAAATGTCTTGATAGCTCTTTTAACAAAGTTGGTTAGCAAATCTGCAAGTGTTTAGGCATGTTCTGGTATTTCTTCATGTTACTGAATTGGTCGTTCCCATGGACAGTGAAACAGAGTAAGTCTTAAAGACTCCATAGCCTGCAATATTTTTTTAAAAAAATAATTCTACTATTCATTAGTGTTGCAGAACATAAAGAGCAAACGTTGGTGGAAATCAGTGCTCTCTGCTACTGTCTATTTAGATGCCAAGGAAGGCTTTCTTCATTTATTATGCAAAAAGAAAGTCCCCTGTTGATAACTATTTGCCTGAGCTGAGTATGTCAGGGAAGAAAATTTGTAAAGATCTGTGGAGCCACCATGCACAGTGTCACATAAAACTCTTACTTGTTCTTAGAGTGGTCTTCCCCATGGGGTTATCAAATCAAGAGTTTTACATGAGTAAAACATAATAAGAGATTGTGACACAGGCCTGAGCTTCTGGAAAAATATCTGAGCTTTTTCAGTATTTGCAGTGCTGTTGTATGGTAACTTTAATGTCACCATCCAGAAAGTGAAAGTAGTGTTAAAGGTGTTGCCCCTCTGGGGCAACGGAGGACCTGGTCTGGGAATGGTGACGTAGTTACCCACAAAAAGGAAAGATTTGGAGTAACCTCTGTCTGCATATGTATAGATTGTCAATCAGAGAATCAGCTAAATGTGCCCTAGAAAGGCAGGAGTAGGAAAAATCCCCACCATAACACAGTATAGAAACAACTACCAATTTAATCCAGTAAATATTGGTGTGATTTTAAGTGAAATAATCTGATTTCTGCTTTGTACAATTTATTCTGTGCATGCATCCTGTGGCCTTGCTAGACACATTGAGAGCACAAACTAACCCTTAACTGACCTTAGTACAGCTGCCTGGAAATATTTACAGGTTTATCTCTTCTGTAAAATACAGACTTGAGTATTGATGGTTTTAAATAAAATTCTAAGGAATCCACCTAGCTGCTGCTCTCTTGATGTTTGGAGGTGTTTTAGAGATCTTTTGAACAATTCTTAAAGAATGAGCGTGAGAAGGGTGGAAGTGTGCATTTGTGGAGATTAAAGGGAAGCTGTGGAAGTTAGCATAAAAACACTGACTTGTGGTTCAGAGATAACTGTTCATGTACTGCATAAGCAAAAGAAAAATCTTGCACCTAAACTCCATTCTCAGTACACCAACTGAAAGGCGATATTCTTTCTGTATTACTGGAAAGCCTAAAATACATTATAGGATTTCTTTCTACTTCTCCCGGTCCAAACTCTCAAAAGTTTGCACAACTTCAGCACACAAGAAGTCAAACATCAACAGAGCACTTAAGGATTTGATCAATTTTAATTGTATAGGATTTTTTGGTCATTCAGAAAAAGTGCACATTTTAATGACGGGAAGGTTATACGGGTTTGGAGAGAAAATAGATTTCTTCCACTTTCATCAATCAGTTTTATGAGATAGGATTCCTTTATATAAAGACAGCAATCTGTACAAATATCAAATTATTGAGCAACTCTTTTATGAACATGTGGCAATCCATTTTAATACCAATCATTGATCTTAGCAATGAAAATGAAATCCCTTTGAATTTTATTGTTAGGTTAGATTTCTCTATTAAATACACTGTAAAATTGCATGTCTGTTGTGCACTGCTGCAATAGATGCAATGACTTTATAGTATCCCTTTTCCTGATTTTTTTTCAACACAGTTTTCCTGAGATGTGATGCATATTAGCATATTAGCACATTGAAATCAAACAGGATGGCTGTTCACAGCCTTTCAGGAGGAGAACATGCTCAGACTGCTGCATAAATAATTACCCCTTGGAGATGTTATTTCGCGTGGAGTAGATTTTCTTCTTTTACTTTGACATTTATTTGTGACCTTTAATTTATCATAAATAGTCTTCTTTCTAAATCCTAAGCAGCAATGGAGAACAACAAGAAATTGTTGCATTGCTCTCCTTAAATGGCGTTCGCAGCTTGGCAGAGTTACAAGGAAGCCAGTATGTTTGCCATTCAGGAGATAAAATAAAGGGCTTTACAGTGAGATTTTCCATCCATTACCCACCCCAGCAACATATTAGTTCCTTGAAATTTTAGAAATACACTTAATTGTTGGATTTTCCCCTTCCAAAAGTTTTCGGGAGAAGTAGCTGGTTGCGTTGGTTTTTTTAATCAATACTCTAACATTGGCCTAAGCAGGTGTTTCAAGTAAGTTTCAAATGCTAAACCTCTGAACCTGCTGAGCCACTTTCTCTTTCATCCCTCTGTCCCCTTCTGGGGACTTACACCTGCCCTTGAGAGTGTGGATAAACCCCAGGAAGGCTGAGGGAAGCGGAGTCAGCATTATTTTCCCCTCCAGACCCTGAAATGTCACTCTTTCTTCCTCAGTGCATATACTGTGTCCTACCAAATAAATCAAAACTCACCTCGGCTTCACTGTGACATTTCAAGAGAAGACTGCTGAAATGTGCACTGAAATTGTATTGCTCCCAATCAGTAACGGCAAATATTAATGAGAGTGGATTTTAGGTATGTGGTCATTGTGGTTCAGAACAGCAGAGTGGCTCTTTGGAAGTGGAAAGGAAATATTTATTTAAGATCTGGCTTGAATATGGAATTTAAAGAAAAAGCTGAACCACAAGTATCTAGTCCAGTCCTTCAGCCTTTGACATAAAGGTTGGCAGCAATTAATGAAAGCTGTGTTCTAAAACTTTTTTTTAATAAAAATATGTGAAATAATCACCGTCATTCAATTAAAATAATTGGCAAAGGCTCATTTTGGACCCTAAGCTGATAGTTTATTCACATGAAGTATTTGATATGTGATATTTGATATTTATATGAAAGGGAGGGCTATTTTTCCCAACAGAATCTTTGTATACAAAATAATCAAACATTTGATTTCCTCCAGTGTTCAGATCACATACCGACTGATTGAAACCAGCAGAATGAACAAGGTGCTTTAGCAAGAAATACTCAGAAGCAAGTGCAGTCATTTTTACTTCATCAGAATAATTGAATTACTTAAACATTTGCACCACGCCAAAGAATGATATCAACCTTGTGCAGGCGCAATTTTATCTACAGGGATGGTGCATGGGCTTCTAGGAATTTGTCGTGAATATTGCTTCAGCCTCATTTCCACCTTTGGCATCTCGGTCCTTGACCCGAGAGCCCTCAGACTTCAGGGTGTGCAAAGAGTTTGGCAGCGTTCAGGGGGTAATCCTGCACGGGGAGTTGGTACTTGTAATGTGTGCTTGGAGCTGGCGGTGCTGGGGGCCAGCCCAGGTATTTTAGCCTGGCTGTTCAGTGCCAGACACACTTCTGAAAATCTGAGCAAGTTTTCTTTTCTAGATGCCTGGGTATTTAAGACAAAAGTTTCATAGCTTCAGGTGACGCAGTCTGTAGAGCAGGAGTTTAAAAGGAAAAAAACCCCTCAAAACTATGCCCCGAAATGCAACGCTTTGTGAGGTAACAGCCTTATAAGCTAAAGAATGCCGGGTTTAATTAATTCAGCGTGAAGTTATGCTGTGCTGAGATGCTGTAGTAGCATATCGACTTCTGCTCTCAGTTGGAAGACCGAAAGAAATATCCATATGTATGAGGAGTCATCTGCTCCCCGGGAAAAAATGAAACCGCTGACAGCTTGTGGCAGGGCCACGGGCAGGGGCCAGCAGCATCTGCTCGGCGCCGTCCTTTCGCCGAGCGGGCTGCGCGCAAATCGCCAACGCGGCCGCGCTCCCGGCCCCGCGTCGCCGAGGGACGTTTCCCTCTCGTCCCCGTCGCGATCGCCGCGGTGCGGCCGCGGGTTTTGGCGGGGGGCGCGCGGGCATCGCGCGGGGCGGCGGGGGGCGCGCGCGGGGCGGCGCGGCGGGGCGGTCCGGTCCGGTCCCCAACTCTCGAGCTTTCTAGTTGAGTGACATTTAGAGATGAATACTTTTAATATTTCCACACAGTGTACTTCACTTCC
>JANHFX010027776.1:0-15029 GCA_027560015.1 Chloroceryle amazona
TATTATTTGAAATGTAATCTCAAGCCTCCTTGAGTCCTGTAGAGTTACTGTAGTGGGTTATCTAATAGGTGATTTTTTCCAGAATCTGTGTTATCAAAGGAATCTTACCTTTATTAATCTTCACTCCTGTGAAGTTGCAGATGGGTGGTTCTTCATTCATCTCTCTAGAAATCTTACAAATTCCAGTAAAATTAATAAGTTAATATTCAATAGTTCTTTCACTTGTTCTTCTCTCCCTTCTTGTAGATTTGTTTTCTCATTTACTCATACTTCCTCTTTTTCTAGAACTGGTGTTAAACATCTTGTTGTATTTCTTGTATTTCAGTATTCCAAGAAGTCAACAGCAAAACTTGCTGTGGATGTCTAAAGAGTTAGGATTTCTTTCATTAATACAGTTAACCTTCATAGTCAATAACAGCATATGGTGTCTTGGTAGATCACACTTGTTCTGTGAGATGAAATCATATAAATGTGGATGTCAGAGTTTTTTTAACTGAAAAAAAATAAATTCACAAGCATTATGTAAATTCAAACATGCTTAATGCTTAGATGTTTCTCCCTCTTCATTATTAAAGATTATGACAACAGACCTGTGTATAGGAAAAATTTTCATCAGGAAAAATGTGGAGAAAAATATGATTGATCAGTTTATTTAATTAAAGGTGGATGATGCTTCAAGGCCCATTAGCTGGAAAGGTTCTTGAAGTTTCCCAGAGTTACTTAAAAATTTCTTTTTTTTTTCAGATAGCGTGGTATACTATTTAATAGATTCCCCCATACTTTATTGAAACAGGACAAAAGCCTACACAATAGAATGTGTATGCAATATTGCTGCATGCAACATTCAGTATTGCCAGGAATTTATATGCTCAATATCTCATTCAAACATGGGACTTTACAGGAAAGTCTCTAGAACCTGATGAGAACTAGTGAATTAGTCTCATTTTGTTTCCACTAACATACCCAAGAAAATGACAGGTACATAATAGCTATAGGGCATCAAATGAAACTTGAACCAGGCAAAACTTTTCTTTGATGTGACCCTTAAGATTAGGCCCTGGAGTCAATGCCAGCTCTCTCAGCAGTCATGGTTGCAGCCCTTTGGGTCCTGTTGTTTTATATGAGTCAAGATTGATAACATAACACTTGAATTCATTCTCTTTCATTGCGGGTCATTCTCCTAAGACCCTTCTGTTAAGCAGAAAGGTCCTCAAGAACTTGTTGATAACTGAGGCAAAGAAGATGTTAAATACTTCAGCCTTATCTGTGCCTACTGTCACTAAATCACTCATCCCATTCAGCATTGGGCATATTCTTTGTTCAGCTTTTATCATCTACTCTTTTCTTTTGTTCATATACAGAAATTGTGTGTTTTGTTAGCCAGATCATATTAAAGAATGTCTATATTAAGTGAGTATAAAGTAATAATGTAAAAACAGTTACATTAATTTTTGCTGTTTTTTTTTTTTTGATCTCTGGTGTTCCAATTATCAATTTTTTTTTTCCCCAGTTGATGTTTCTTCACCAGAGACATTAACATAATTTCTTTGGTTTGAGTTTTGTTTTGGTCTGGGTTTTATTGTTATTATTTTCTTGTTGTTATTGTTATTTCAGCAATACAGTTAAAGTGCTACTAGAGTGAAAGATAACAAAAAAAGTCATCAGACTATATCTCAGAGGTCTCAACAGTTTAATAGGAAATCAGCCTGAAACAAATATACATGAGAAATGGTATTATCTTAGTCTACAAAACAATATCTATTGTTGTGGTGAAAGTGCTATTTTTAGACCCAAGTTAAGATTTGTGCATTTTACAGAGTGATCATTTTAAGAATCCATTTAAAAGAAAAGAAATTAATTTACTGGCAGGCTGACATATTTGGGGAGTTATAGGTAGCATACAAATATGAAGAAAGACAGTAGAAGAGAAGGCAGATAAGAGATGACACACATGAGTGAGCATAAAGTAATCATAAGAAATGGCAGCAGATATATGAACAAGAATTGGGCCATGCTTTTCAGAACATGTGATATTACTTGTTATGCATTTTAGATTAAGGTTTAATTTATAAAAAACATCTGGACTGTTGATAAATGAACCAAAAAAAAAATCATACAAAGGTTTGTCCCTAATAATTCATTCATTGTTGATATGGGTACATAACATCACTCTAGGAGTTTATCCAGTCTTTTAAAGTAGTAATTCAGAAGAATGCACTGGTAGGCCATTGAGTGGAAGGTGAAAGGTATTGCCAAAACAGCTGTATGTACACCTGCTTTTTCTGCATGAATAGTGTATTTTTATTTAGTACAGATTTAATGAGAAAGCATGTCTGTGATCAATGAAATAATAGATATTTAGCCTCTTGGAAATATTTGCATGACTATATACATAACATTTGTAGAGGACAATTTTATTCTTCTTTATGTGATTTAGAAAATGCAACTAAATTATGCTATCTCAGGATTGCAGAGTTTTATTGGCATAATGTAGATTTTTTGAAAAGCTTTGTATTTTTCACTTATGTTCAAATATCTGCTTGTGATTAAGTTTTGGATATAGTGGCTTTATATGCAGATGAAATTACTTATTTTTTTTTCTGAGCTACATATATACATAATTTTATAACATTATCTGCTAAAACATTGTTGCTATGATTAAAAGTATTAGCAAACAGTTTTAAAACTAAAAACTTATGTACATTAATTACAAAAAGAACTGTAACAGTAAGATATAGCTCAAAGCACTTACGCATGGAGAACAAAAAGAACAGTGTTATTGCACTCTACAGTAATTGTATTTAGTTATCTTGATGTTATTACTCTCTATGGGTCTTAGACACTGTGTTAACATATGAAAACCCATTACAGGGTCCGCTATGTGTTAGATTTCAGGCATTTCTGTGTGTAAACAATAGGAGCTAACAATAACTCTTACATAAAGACAACAAGATTTATTCCCTTTCTCCCCTCTTGTCTCTCTTACATGCAAAATCATTATTTTTCTTATTTAATCCTTAGCAACCAGAAGATCATTGATTTTGTCAAGTGTTAAGTCATCTTATTTAAAGAATTCACATATGCCTTGTGTTAAGTAGGTTTCAGTCTTCTGACAAATTTCCATTGCATGAATTCAAAAATAACTGACTGGTAGGCATTATAATCCACCTTGGTATACAAAGAAATTTACTTTAGAATTCCTGTGGCTGAAATTGTAGAGAATGAGGGATTGCTCTTCATACAGAATGTAAATTCAAATGTCAAAGGGACAAATGTTCTCGACCTACATGTATTTTTGAAATTACTCTTCAAAGAATGCTTAGCTCATTCATGTTGTCAAAGAATTTCATTTATTACATATATTTTTTCCTCTCCTATAAATGTATACTTCTGCTGTGATAAGTTGTTTGAAAGCAGAAATACATGGGCTTTGCAGGAAAGTGCTACAGTTAAATTATGTCTGACTAATAAACTCCATCACAAATGTTCTTATTTTAGGCATCAGTCTATTTCATTAAATCTAGACAATGCAGACTGGATTGTATGCTCCCGAAGAGCATACAATTGTACATAACATGTTACAGATGTTGGAGCTTAATATTTGCATACAATTTACTTTTTTATTGGGTTGCAGGCAAGGTGAGACTACATTATTTTGATGCAGTGCTTGAAATATCTGATGATGTACTGAATGTTTTCTCAGAGACTGTCATTTTTCATCTTTTTTAACTGACCCAAATATTATGATAGATTTAGAGATTTTTAGTGGCTATGGAACAGAAATTACAGCAGTTTAGAATTTTCTTAGGAGTGCATTAATAAAACCTCTATTATTGTTAATTACAGAAGAGGAGAAAAGAGGAGGAAGGAGGAGAAAGGAGAGAGAAAGAAACTTGCCTGCAGGATGAAGTTAAATTCAGCATGTGATCATAAAGTCATGGGTTTTAGTGCATTATCACTTAGGACAGGAATGGTTAATGAAGAGTAGAACCCAATAACACTCTAAATGGAAAGGGAAGGGAATATGTGGAGATGAAAATGCTTGAAATTATGTTTTTAGATCATAGTGTTCCTGCAGAAGTTGAACACGGACAAGAAAATAAATGTAGAGTGCAGTGGAACTACACCAAAAGATATAATGCTAATGAGGAGGGCCATCCAAAGAATATGATGTAATTATAATTAGAAAGTTAAAAGGACATATGGTTAGGAAAAAAGGGAATAGGTTACAAAGTCCAGGGATAAACAGTATTTTAAGTATTCCCTGTTTAAGAACTGCAAGCTAAGGGTAGGAAAAAATAGCCAGAGGCGAGCTAGTGACTTGAGCAAAAAAAAGTAAAAAGTAAACCAGACTATAACCACCAATCTGTCTTTTCCTCAGAAGAATGACTAGGAAAAGTAAACACTAAAACTTAAGCTTAAAGCTTAAGCCTTACAAGGAACATCTGAGGAAAACAAAGTTGTTTAATCAGGAAAAAAGGAGGCTGAGGGGAGACATTATCACTCTCTATAATTACCTGAAAGCAGGTTTTAGTGAGGTGGATGTTGGTCTCATTTCCTACGTAGTAAGAAATAGGACAAGAGGAAATGGTCTCAAGTTGCACCAGGGGAAGTTTAGACTGGATATTAGGAAAAAATTCTTCCCTGAAAGGATTGTCAAGACCTGGAACAGACTGTCCAGGAAAATGGTGGAGGCACCACCTCTGGAGGTATTTAAAAGAGGTATAGATGTGGTGCTTAGGGACATGGTTTAGTGGTGGATTGGCATTGCTGGGCTAACAGTTGGACCTGATGATATTGTAGGTCCCTTCCAACCAGAATGATTCTATGAAAATATGGGAAATAAAAGATCTCATTCCAATTGGCAGATAGGACATTAGCCATATCAGGACTGTAAATTAATCTTATAATGTACATTTGTCTTGTTTCACAGTAATAAATAGGATGTCTCTTTCTGATTCTGTTGCTTGTATAGTAAGAGGGATAAAAGAGAGTGTTAGATTATTTGTGAATCATATATGGAATGGCTTTCAGTAGATTTTTAGATATTTCTGTGATAGGAATGTCCATACATAATCCTTTAGACATAAACTGTTGACTATTACAACATATCCCTTAGCTAAGCTTTCAGTGTTTAGGATGCTATTAATCACTTACCAAGAACCTGTTGCTGCAAGGAATCTCTCATGAGATTCCATGCATGAGAAATACCATGAGAGGTATTTCTACTCAAGGGGAGATCCTGGCATGCAGCCTGTTGCCATGGAGAGCTCAACAGGCCTTGGACTGTCTACTATTTATGGAATAAGATAAGTGATTTATAGACATATTTGCATACCAGCAAGACATCTGAATCACTCTTCCAAACAGCCCTTGGCTACCATGTTGCCATCCATCCCCCAAAGTCCAGAGTAAATTGGATGCAGCCATCACGACCCCCATTGGCGGTAATGGCTTAAGCAGGGAAGGCAGTGGGGGGAACAAACCACCACATGCTGATAAATTGAAATCAATAAAGAGAAATCAAGTCAGATAATCATTCTGAGCTTCATGGATGGTAAGTTCAGAGGGAATCAATGAAATTAATTCTGATAAGCTATGCAATGCAATTATATGGAAAAAAAAAAAAGTTAAATTATTGCATTCTACTATATTTGGTTTTGTCTGTTTCCAAAGACTGTATGGGCAGACATAAAAAAAAAAACCTGTTAATGCTTGTGAATAATACTTCATCAGTACTATTTAAAAAATGTATCAGGATCACTGGTTCTCTTATGAATTTGTAATTACTGCCACGTGTTTTGGGTATAAAACTGTCTTGTTCATTCTAAGTATGCTGCCAAAGACTGTTACAAGAGAAAAATCAACATTCTGGTTACTATATAACTTGTCTAGTTTCTGCCACTGTTAGGTAGAATTGTACTATTTGATCTAACTCATATCAGTCTTTAGGCAATTTTCCCCTTTTTCTCTTTTCCTTTTTATCCCAAGTTCTTCATACTCCATCAGACTAATATCTAATTCATCCTTAACTTCTGATTCTAGGATAATTTTTTTTTCTTCTATGGATAGTTCTGAAAAACAGTGATACACATTTGATTCTTCTTGATAATATTTAGCCTGCATCTGCATTTCCTTCCCTTCATGGTATGGCAAATCTCATATTCAGTGCACAGAACTGACTATAATAAAAAGGTAGTAAGTGCACTTCTATAAAAAGAGAGGGGCAAACAACTACTTTCAATTTATTATTTACATGACTAACTTTGAAGTAGTTCAGGGAAGGTAAAGGAGGAGTACATGTGTGTTATAGTGACAGACAATATTATAAATTCTGAACATTTTCCATAAACATTTCCTTTATTAAAAGGGAAAAAAAAAAACCCAAAAAACGCAAAGTAGGTCTTGCCAGAAAGTCTGTGATTAGTTGCTTAAAGTTACTTATTTGTGTTGATGTAATCATATATAGGAACCTTTTTTACTTTTCCCTTTAAAAAGGTTTGCATTTGTTTTAAATAGGACCACATTACTTAGTAAAAAAGCCTAGTAAACTGGTGCTTTTAACTGTGACAGAATTCAACTGTCAACCAAAATTAGCTATTTTAACAGAAGTCAAGAGCATCTCTTTGCAAATTTTCTCTCTCTCTCCACTTAACTATATATTGAAATTAACTGCAAAGACAAATCCTTTAACTGAGGAAATCTCTGTATTGCATGCAGCTTTGGGGGATTTTTCTAGAGAATTATTCTTACATATAAACATTTGCATTTAACCTATATGGCTGTTTGCATCTACTTTCAGAAGTCTGATTCAACAAGCATAATATTTTACTCTATTTAATTAATTTAATTTAGATATGCCCAGTACAACTCACAGTAAATACAGTAATACCCAGAAATAGCTGGAAGGACATTAATTGCTTATCTAAAAATACAAATAATTGGAAAGTGAAGCATGAAATTACTTTCTATACACTATATACTATATGTCATTGATATGTTGCTTTAAGTATGACAATACTGTTTATTGAGATATGAGATCATTAGCCTTGACTCTTGTTTAATTTATTTTAGCAAACATTATTTGGAGGTAAATCCATGCATATATTGTACATGCATTAATTAGGCTGTCTCATTTACTGTAGCTGACAAAAGCCTTCTTCCACCCACCTCATTTTAGATAAACCAAACCCAATGTAAAATAAAATACACTAAACCTCTTTCTTATTTTCTTTCAAATCTATTTTAGGAAGTCTGAGTTCTCATGGGTCTTGCCTAATTGAGATTTTGGACAAATGCATCCACATCTCACTACAAGCAGTGAGCACCTTAACTAAGGATGCATTCTTACCTTCAGAACAAACTGAGTGATTTATATATCTGTGCATTTCCATATGTTCTGGGTTTGGCTAGGATAGGGTTAATTTTCACCAGAAGTTGGGAGGGGGACCACAGCCAGGATAGACTATTGAACCAGCCAATGAGTTATTTGATACCATATTGAACCCCACTATGTAAGGGCAGGGGCAGGAAAGGCAAAGGGCTCTCCTGGAAGGTGTTCATATTGGTCAGGGCAGGCAGCACCTTTGTTGGTTCATTCTATATGGTTCATTTTGTGTACTGTTTCATTCCTATTAGTTTGTTGTTCTTGTTACTTTTCTTTTGTCACTGTTGCATTAAATTCTCCTTATCTCACCGTACAGGGTTTTGTAATTTTCTCCCCCTCCTCCTTCTCATTCAGGGGGTGAGGAGTCCATAAGCAAGTGGCCATGTGGCTCTCAGCACCCAGCTGGGTCTAAACCACAACACTGTATTTGTCAGTATCTCAAGACTATGAACTGGATGTATAAAAATCCTAGAATATGCCATCATGGTATTGTGGGCTTTGGAAAATCATAAATCCCAATAAAAACTGCTTGTTTTCCTTAGAAAGTTCCTTTAAAATGTGTTCTTTGTGTTTTAAAGTGTATCCATTTTTACTCTAATCAAGATGTTCAGATAACCACTACATGTTTAGCAATGTAGCTGTGAAAAACTGATAGTATGAAACAAAACCCTCAAAGCAGCAGAAGAAAAAAAATTATGCTTACTTATACATCACTATACATCTTGAACTAAAATGAGGTCTAAGACAGAAATAAGGTAACTTACACAATTCCCTCTTCTTAGCAGCTGGAAATGTGACCCTCAGGTTGTGAAGAAGTTTCTTAAAAATGGAAATCCAGAACCATTTTATATGCCCTGCTTCTCTTGAACTCTTCCTTCTGCAGGGCTCCTGTAAATCCTATTCTGCAGTGCCGCAGTTACCTATATATATTTTTTTCATGTAGTAGCTCTAGATACCCACATTTAGGCAACAGAAATGTTGTCCTGTCTTCCAGAACCTCAAACTGTGCTTCTAATGAATTCATATGTCTCTGAAAAATAAATAGCCTTTATTTATCTTTCTGTTGAACCTTTGTTAAAAGAACAAGAAAGAATAATAAAAAAAAAATAATCATTTGATATCAAGTTTATGTATGTCTACCTTACATTAATATAATTAAATTTATGTGTTTTTTTTCTATAAATACAGTGAAATGTCATAAGCCTAATTGAATACTGTGTTCTATAGTCACTTTTGTTCCCAACAGATTCAGTGGGAATTCCGTTGGTTTTTTTTTTAATATTTCGATAAGATGTAAGAATTTGTAAGAAAATGGACATTATCAAACTTTTATGTCTTTCTGAAAACTCTGGATGGAGGGAAAAAAAAAACAGTTCCTCAAACCAGAAGCCATAGTCAATCTTGCTTTTATTTTTCCTAATCTATTGACTTCTCAAATAAAATATTCTTGAAATGCAACAGAGCAGAAATCAGTGAAATGACTAATAGTAGAGGATATAAAAAAAATACTTTGCACAGGGCTTAAACAATTTCCAAAAGTTACGGTTGATTCATCGCCTTGATCATCAAACAGAATTAGTAGCTGGAAATGTGATGAAAGACATTACTGGGCTTTGATCAATTTAAAAGTTTTAAGAGAAATTATATAAAGTGTCTGCAGCCAATCAGTAGCAAAATGAAAGGGAGTTGCATGACTGTGTATGTGAGGCATCTTCAGAGCTACTTTTGAATCAGCAAAACTTTCATTGCCTGATGAGCAGCCAGCAGTGCTTAGAGGGCTGCATAATCTTTACTGAGGACAAGCAGCTCTGAACAGTATGGTTTGTGTCTGCCTCAGCTCTCTCTTACAATATAATTCTGTTCTGATGTGATAGTAATTGGAAAGAATCATGTGTGCTATTTTTAAAATTATGATTATTGATTTACGACAAACTTGTCTTTATCAAAAGTGCTCTGTGTAAAGCTGAGTTTGTTTTGGGATTCTCTCTTCTGCAAGAAATCCCGCAAAATAAACTTTTCATCAATTAAATCTTTTGATCAGGGAAAACCTGTCTTTATTCAAGAGCTAGGTTTGTTTCAGTGCTCTGCTTTTCTACTTTACCAAAATCCATATGCAAATGGCTTTTGTATGATTTCCTTGAGACTTCTAATGTTGCATTTACACATATACACTACTAGCTGCAGCACTTAAATTTTTATGAACTTTTGATGACATCGTTCATATATTTACAGATTTAACAAAAACAGTAATAATGCTCTTCTTTCACTTGTTTTAACTACCTTTCTAATTACTAGCTGTCAGGAACTTTTGTTGAATTACAGCTGTAGAAAAGTATTCAGAATTTTGATCCTGGACTAGACAGTAATTTAGAAAAGCTCAAAGAGCTCTTCTGTAGTTGCAGAAGGTTTTTTTAAAAAAGGATGCGGTCATGCCTTTTTGTACCAGAAACAAGCAGGAAGATGAAATAGAGCACTGTAGGCCTTGGGGGAAATAAGCAAGCCCGATGTTTTATTATCCTGCATGGTTTAAATGTATATCTATACAACGACTGAGTCAAACATTTATTCTGAACTGCTTTTTAAATTCTCACTTTGTATAGGAATAGCAGACAGTACATGATGAACTTCAAGGTTTGATTTTGAATACTTTGTCTAGCATTCAGGACATGAGTAAAGTTTTAGTACAACTGTAGTTTCAAGAATGCAAAATGAAAAAGAAGAAAAAAAAGAAAAAGGGCATGTGAATGCATAGAAGAATGCTATTTTTTTTTGGTATTGTTATATTGCTTTCATATAGACAATTATTTTTCAAAACTTCCAAATAAAAGATGGCTTTTTGTTTGTCTCATTTTCTTGAGTAAGGATCTAATTACTTTACACTCTAGTCTCCTTTAATTCAGTTTCACATAGTGGAATTTCTGTATGTCAAAGATGAATCATAATCCATATTGTTGAATTTGGTTACTACTCATATATTTTTCCCTCTGAGTTCTTAAAGATCCTTATTTTTATAACACTGTGTGTGTTTAAAGTTAATTACATTTCATTTTTGAATGTCATCTCTTATCTGCATAAAAAGAAGTATGGCCAGCACATTGAGGAAGGTGATTCCTCCCCTCTATTGCACTCTGGTGACACCCAGCCTGGAGTACTGCATCTGGTTGGTGTTGGCGTCCTCAGTACAGAAAAGACAGGGATCTTTTAGAGTAGGTCCAGAGGAGGGTCACAAAAATGATCAGAGGGGTGAAACATCTATCCTAAGAGGAAAGAGTGAAAAAGTTGGGGTTGTTCAGCCTGGAGAAGAGAAGGCTCTGTAAAGACTTTACTGCAGGTTTTCAATACCTAAGGGGGTTTACAAGAAAGATGGAGATTTTTTTTTACCATGGCCTGCAATGACAGGAAAAGAGACAATAATTTTAAACTGAAAGAGGGTATATTTAGATTAGATATAATGAATATATTTTTTAGAAAGAGGGTGATGAGTCACTGTAATTGGTTTCCCAAGAAGTTGTGCATGACCCATATTTGGAAGTGTTCAAGGTCAGGTTGGATGGCATGTTCAACAACCTGATTAGTGAAAGATGTTCCTACTCATGGCAAGGAGGTTGAACTAGATGATCTTTAAAAGTCCCTTCCAACTAAAATCATTCTATGATTCTACGATGATTCTTTTGCTAGTATAATATTATCACCATTTTATAGAGGCTTAGTAAGGTGAAATCTGCCTGCCTTAAATTTGGACATCTGTAGGTGAAGTTGTCATGTCCAGTCACTTTATAATAACAAAGAAGTAAATAGATGCCTTTCTGGCCATGATTCATAGATTATCTTTTGAAATCTATAGTATTTCTTTTTTTTTTAATTTTATTTTTTTTATATCTAAATAGGAAAGGAAAAACAATATGAGAACTATTATTACTAAATAATCAACAAATCCTTACCAACAAAATCAATTTGGTAATAAAGAACACCAAAAATATGGTTTCAGGTAAGCATGATGCCATAGCTAAGTGAAAAACTACAGTTCAAGCAAGAGTTATTTTTAATGCTGTCATGGAGTATTGCAGAATCCCAGAATCGTTGTGGTGAAAGGGAACCTCTGGCAGTCATCTTTTCCAATCCCCTGCTCAAGCAGGGTCATCTAGGGCCAGTTGCACAGAACCTTGTCCAGACAGCTTTAAAGGTCATAAAGATATGTACAGATATGTAGTAGGCTGAAAAAGTATGCTGAAGTCAAATGAGAAATAATCTCTTTTAAACAAAATAAACTTTTCAAATGATGATGTACAACTTAGAGTATAAAAAGAAAACAAAAATAGAAGGAGAAAAGTTGTGAAAGACTTCAGAAGTATTTTTATTATTTGCTAATGCAGTAGCATTAATCTCACAGATAATTTACTTTGAAGAGGTGAGTTTACTTGGAATTAATTAAGAAACACTGCATCTAAGAAGTGCATTCTTCTTGCCTTCATACTGAAAACATTGGTGACTTTTTATTTTTGTATGTTCTTATATACTAATAGTATTGTCTGATTCCCAAAGCAAGAAAGCAAAACATGGTTTGGTTAGTCTAGATTAATGACGATCTAAAGTAAAAATACAGTATCATAATTGCATTACATTACTGTCAGGTGGAAAGCACAACATATAATTCAGTACTTTGCATTCTTCTTTTTGGGGCAGAGGAGGGGTGAGTCAAAAAACACAGTTCTTTTCGTTTTCTTCAACTTTAACTTTTGGTCTCAAGTCCTTTTCTGCACCAGATTAATGGTTTCTGTACAAGGTGTAGGGACAAACAGCAAAGCAGTATTAGGCAGACAAAATGAAATACTACGTTGTATCAGTGCTGTCACAAAAATAGGGAAGAAAACAAAGAAATGTAATTTGGTTAGGCCTAGATTGTTTTAATAGCTAATCTGGGGAATGTTATTACTTATATACTCTAATTCAGAAGTCATAATGGACTTCTGTAGTGTTTTCCAATTGACAGAAGTCTGATGACAACCTACATGATGGTATACTACCAGTCACCTGTCAAGAATCCAGTGACTTCATTTCATGGACTAAGGTGCATAAAACCCTACGGCTGTCACCAGACATTATCAATGAGAGCCATCTGAACAAATGAAGAAATCTGTAATTTGGATTTCTGCCTCTGAGTTAGTTATCCTATATTTCCTTTGCACATAGTGAGGAGCAGCAGGCATTTTTATGGAACAAAATTAATCCAAGAAAGATTTTTTATTTCAACAAGGATAAGTGTAGAGTCCTACACCTGGTGGGGGGAATATTACTGGAACATCTCTCTTATGAGGAAAGGCTGAGAGACCTGGGGCTGTTTATTCTGGAGAAGAGAAGACTGAGAGGGGATCTTATCAAATGTTTACAAGTAGAAGGGACCAGTCTCTTTTCAGTGGTGCCCAGTGACAGGGTGAGGGGCAATGGGCACAAAATGGAACACAGGAAGTTTCATCTCAACATGAGGAAGTACTTCTTTATTGTGAGGGTGACGGAGCACTAGAATAGGCTGCCCAGAGAGGTTGTGGTTTCTCCTACTCTAGGGACTTTCAAAACCCACCTGGATATGTTCCTGTGTGTCATGCCCTAGGTGATCCTTCCCTGACAGGTGGCTTGAACTAGATAATCTTCAGAGGTCCCTTCCAACCCCTACCATTTTGTGATTCTATGATTCTATGAAGAAAACATGCATACGTATAGAAGGTAATTTCAGTGTGTATTGCTCCTGTGGTAAGAGGACAAAGGTTTTGTTTGTTTGTTTACAGGGAAAAGAAAAAAAAAAACAACGAAACACAACCTAACTCAACACCCTGGGATAAGGAAAGAAAATCTACTTCTTGTGGCAGTAACTTAACTACAGGTTTACTTAAAATGTCCATGAAGACACAAAGTTACAGCAAATGGTTTTCTTTTCAAGTTGCATGTTCTCCATCATCATCTTTTACATTTACAGTGGTCCATTTCTTTCTTCGCTACACCACTTGATGGAGATATAGTTCAGGGAATTTTACTGGGTGGTATGCATAGTTGATAAAAGTCATGGAGGGCATGGAGGATATGATTACTTTATAGCAGCCTTCTTAACAAAAGCAATGGAAGATTTAATACATTCATTTCCTCTGCCTCTACTACTTTATTACCTGTACTTTCTACAGTGTCTATTAAGAATCCTTAATTGTATTAGCTAGATAAAACAGATTTAGCTAGTATTTTATTTAGAAATAGAAACAGTAAAATATTATGTGCAAAACCATTAAAGATTTTTTTAATATATTCATAATTAGGGAACACAATACTTCTTTGTAAAATGTGGGTTTGTTCTCTTTAATATACAGTAATTAATTTGATAGAAAGGTGATAATTTACAATGAACCATAACTTTGTGTGACGTCTTGTACATCAAACTATTTTTGACTGTAAATTTGCTTAAAATAGAAAGCGTGTATACCAGAGTTGAAAATCATTATTCTTTTTACTCCTTTATCACATGCCCACCTTTCCTTCTTACTATAAGCATTTCTAACTCTCAGACTTCATCCATTCAATGATTTTGGCAGGGAGAGTTTAAACTTGTTAGTGTTCTGACCTGGAAGATAAAGGATCATTTGGAAACCTTGCAACAGCAGTTTCATTCTTTAAAATTTCAGGGTTTAAAATCAAGGCTCAAAATGTTTATTTTAAATATAATATACCAAATCTCAAAATCAATCTCTCATATTACAATGAATGTTTCTGAAATTCTGTCCTCCCTTTAAGAGGATTTTTCTTTCCTTCATATGTCTGGGCATCTGCTGCATTGCTAGTCACCCAATTTCCTCTGTGGTTAATAAAGGTAAATAATTCTGGTATTAATCCATAGTAGGACAGGAATGCTACAGAGGGGAAAACTTGCAACCCAAAAGCACCCTTTTTGTTCTTTATTCTGCAGATGTCTATGTGACTAAAACCACAGTTTAAGCTTTGGTGCTAGGAGAAGGGTTCCATGTTTTCTTACTCTGCTCAAAAAGAAAGATCAATTGTACAATATATTATTTGCATAGTGAAAGTCCATCTTTTGGAAGAAATTGAGAGAATTTTTTGTAAAAAGGAGTAGAATGTGGTTTGCTTGAAAAAAAAAAAATAAATATGGAAACTGGATGATAATCCCAAAGTTGGTTTATACCCCCCCTTTCATTTTTTTAATATTTTACTATATTAATAGCACTCTGTAACATGTCTGATACCTAAAAGAAACCAAAGCTTTATCTTAACTGACCTAAAAAATAATACATCTTGTAAACAAGTACTGTCTCTGTTTTGACTGAGAACACTTGCAGAGTTTTCACAGCCGTTATAAAGAGTTCTGAGTTTTCCTTCTGAAATGCATTTGTTGCAGAAATAAAAAGTTGTGGCATCTCTGAGTAGCTGATATTATTGCTTAATCATACGTGAGTAAAAATATCCATTTAACAGTATTTTTGCCTGTTGCAATTCGGACGTAGCGATTTGGCACCGAAAGCGCACGGCAGCCGCCCAATAGCCGCGCGGTCCAAAAACCACCTGACACCAGCGTGGTGGGTGGCAAAATGGCGTTTTATTGGTGAGCGACACGGCACTTTATAACCTAGGTTAACAACGTCACTTC
>JANHFX010027777.1:0-11023 GCA_027560015.1 Chloroceryle amazona
TTAACACAATGCCCAGTTTGATTATGCTCACTTTAATTGTGGTAACGTCAATTTTTCTGTGTGTTACCAAACCGTAAAATATATGATTTAATTTTTAGAAACAATACCGTGGTTTGGGGGTTTTTTGGTTGTGGTCAATACATTGCAGACAGGACTCTCTATAAAGGAAATCAACTGCTAAAGTTACTACTTGTAATTAGCTTAAAAGAAAAAAATGAATATAACTATATTATAATTATAGAATTTTGATATAACCTTCAGGGCAACGAGACAGGCATTTTGTGTGAAGCCAAAAAAAATAGCCATCCCTGCAAAAGACTGTCAGACACATATAAATAATTGATTACTGCTGCTATTTGCAAAAAGAGTGATCGTTAGTAATGCAAGGAGTGCCAGATCCTGGAGACCACAGTTTGGATAGAAAACTTCCATAAATCTGTAGTCTGACAGCTCTATACTCCTGTCATTTCATGGATGAAAAAACAGTTTTGTGAAAGGTTGTGCATCAAATCAGTGCTGTGGTGTGTCTGAATTGCCAGTGTTCTTAACTCCTGAATTAAAAGGTTTTAAGGGAGAGAGATTATTAAGAGACATCACACCCAGAGTAAAAGGTCTTCTTTTGAACAGCATACAGCCACTTCATGAATTCTGAACAGGAGAGAAAATACCAGTTATTAAATCTTTGTGAGAGCTACAACAAAACTGGCCCTTCTAATGCAGATACAGTAAAGAAACATAATTTTTCTCTTTGTTTCTTGAAGGCAGTGCAAGTAAGATATTGGGAGTGTTCCTGAACATCAGTATTTATTTTTGCATCTTCATGCAACATACATGTGTGAGCATTCAACAGTAGTCAGCAGGAATGAACGTGGTCTAATGTAACATTGCAGCTCATTGGTGCTCTATGTTTTGTGTGCCACAAATTTGCCTTGAGCAAGATTTCCTGTGGCCATTGTTTTACTCCTGTTCGCAATCGAGGTAGTGGAAATCTCTGGTGGATGCTTCTGCAGGGTGTAGACTACAAAAACTATGAGTGCGGTTTTTATTCTGCAAAGATCCCTGTTCATGACACTAATTTTGGTCCCAGACACACTCTGTGTTACAGATGCCAGGGGTGCATTTTTATTTGCAACTGCCTTTGTTTTGTTGTTTGTTTTTTTTTTTCCCTATGCACTCATGTTGTAAAACAAGCAAGTAATGATCTGTGATTTCCAGAAAATTCTGAGAAGATGCTTCTGTTGTTTTCAGTGCTTGGGTAATGTCACAGGAAAACTGAAAACAGCTTTGCAGGAGTCCAGTTTAATTTCTAGTTTGTTTTGTACAGTACAACTGTGATTATTCCCACTGAGATTATAATCATGTGTAACATGTAAAATGCAATTAAATGAATGCCTTACCGATTTTCTTTAGTATGCTCTGGAGTCATACAGCTTCAAGCTGTATTCTCATTAAGCATTAGTGCAGTAGGATGAACTTGGATGGCAGGTCTCTAAGGAGCAGATAACTGCTGCAGTTTCTAGCTCAACAAGGAGTGCTGTACTCTTTGGTAATACAATCAAGCAGCTGGCTCTCAGGACAAAATATTCTAGACAGATGATATCTAAGTGATTAACTTCTCAAGTGTGATACGCTAGGAAAATTAGAAGTATCTGCTAACATTTTTGCAACTGGCTTAACTGATGCACTGATATCTTCTAAGTGATTGCTCAGATGGTAAGGTAGAAAAATGCAATACAAATACACTCTGATCTCTAAGGTAGGTAAATCAGTTATTAGACACTGGAATTTTATTTTCCAAAGTTACTGAATATTAGGTGTCTAAACACATGCTGCGTTGTTGACCAGATATTAATTTTTGTGTTGAGACGTTAGAGGAAGATACCAGTTTAATAGCAAATTCCACATTGTGGACAACTTTCTAGTTGAAGTACATGCCTTTTTTTTTTTTTTTTTTTTTTTCCTTTTCCCTTTCCCTTTCCTCTTTCCTTCTACCATGTTTGGGGGGGTGTGTGTTTGTTTGTTGGGGATTTTTTGTTTGTTTGTGGTTTGGTTTTGTTGTGTGGGTTGGGTTTCGTGTTTGTTTGTTTTGAGTGTTGGGGGGGGGTGTTTGTTTTGGTTGGGGTTTCTTTGTGTTTTGATTTTGTTTGTTCACTTGAGTCATAACATTACTGCTGCACGTTTTTATGTATTTTAGTGGTGTGTTCTCTTTCAAAACAGAGCAACTTTTCCAAGAATAGGAAATGAATGCTGCAGTTTGTGCTATTTACTGCTATGCCTGTAAGATACTTTGGAACCCATTTAGATGGCTAGAGCTTCATAAATGAGCTCTTGTTTCTGTGAGTAGTGCAAATAGGTAATCCATGCTGTGAAAAGTATACCTCTATTTGCACTTAAAAGTTGAAACTAGAAACATCAGACAGATGTCTCTAGAGGAGAAAAATGTAATTCTGGAGCACTTTCATATGAAAAGCAAATGATTCTCATAACATATGAGATCAAAACAAATAACAGAAGGTAAGTACAGTATCATTATCCCTTAAGTTGGTTTTGGACATTTTTTTAATGATACAATTTTTTCATCGTGTTTTTTCACAGTATTGCCAGATGAGAGAGAATTTCAGTATGCTGCTAAAATGAACAATTTGGAAACCATGGAAAAGCTGTTTAAAAAGAATGTTAACATAAATGCTGTAGATACTGTGAGTATGAAGCGTCTGACAGTTCATTGGGGTTGCATGGTGGAATTCCAGCGTGCTAGTCTCATCAGCTGCAAGATGGTGAGGCTGTGGGAGTCTCTTCTAGGACCAGATAAAGAAACATTTCACATATCCAGTTTGGACAGCAGGATTTGTGTAGCATAACTCATGAGTCTTTGCATTTAGCCACTAGTCTGTGTATTACATTGGGATCTAAGGCCTTCTGAATTGTGGTCGCTGGTAGATGTAATATTTAGTCTTTGTTCTTGGGTGACTAATTTCTTGAGTTCCTCATTCTATAGAGTAGGAGGACTTAACTTCACAGTCACTTTGAGAATGAATTTATGCTGCTAGCACTACAAATTTCAAGTGTGAAGTGTTACTGATTGGTTTGTACGAAACCATGGAAGCATTCTGCAACGTCCCTTGACTCCAGGCTGAGATCAGAGTTTGGATTTACCCTAGATAGATGAAAACGCATTTCTTATGCTGACATCAACTCTAGGCCTAAAATACAGAGGATGTATACTTCACATTAACAAAATATAGTGCTGTGTTCTCCATGAGAGGTAGTTCAGTAGCAACGGAGCAGTTTGCCGTCAGTGGCTGCATATAAATCATCTACTCAACGAACTTCCAATGTTACTTAATCATGAGTTAGGAAGTAACTTGCTTCCCCTGCCTACATGCATTTTTCCTCACTGGGGGATTGAGGATATAGCAGAGTTGTATTTCTTTTTTTTTGTGAAAAAGAGAGGAACACAAAAATTTCTTTCAAGTAAACTTCTCTTGAGCAATGACAGTGTTCCCATCAATTACACAGTACTCTAAAAATTCATTTAAAAACTACTGCTTGCTTCCTTACTGCTTTCCAGAATTCAGGAAATTAAACTAAATACTTTTCCAGTCCTGCAGTTTGAATCTTTGTCATCCTCATATCAAACCTATAGTATATAGTGCTCACTAGCATAACTACATGGGTGTTGTGCATTGATTGATTCTCCTAGTAACAATGTAGCTTATACTTGCAAAATCATTCTTTTGTTCATTTGGATCATTCTTGCCCCTTTAGTCTAAGCCAAATAAACAAGGCTGCCAAAAGATGAGGTTTGTTGATAGAATTAATCACAGAATCACAGAATATTAGGGGTTGGAAGGGACCTTGAAAGATCATCCAGTCCAACCCCCCTGCCAGAACAGGATCACCTACACTGGGTCACACAGGAATGCGCCCAGGTGGGTTTTGAACGTCTCCAGAGAGGGACACTTCACAACCCCCCTGGGCAGCCTGTTCCAGTGTTCTGTCACCCTCACCATGGAAAAGTTTCTGCTTACATTTACATGGAGCTTGCTATGTTCCAGCTTGCACCCATTGTCTCTTGTCCTATCACTGGATGTCACTGAGAAGAGCCTGGCTCCATCCTCCTGACACTCACCCTTCACATATTTATAAACATCAATGAGGTCACCCCTCAGTCTTCTCCAAGCTAAAGAGACCCAGCTCCCTCAGCCTTTCATCATGAGGGAGATGCTCCACTCCCTTGATCATCTTTGTGGCTCTGCACTGGACTCTTCTGAGCAGTTCCGTGTCCTTCTTGAATGGAGGGGCCCGGAACTGGACACAATAGTCCAGATGTGGCCTCACCAGGCCACAGTAGAAAGGGAGGAGAACCTTTCTCAATCTATCTCTCTGCAAGAGGCTTTTCCTGGCATAAATGCATGTCATAAATTCTGCTATTTTATGTTTTTAACATATATAGCTGTAAATTTGAACTTACACATTAATAAATCAGCTGATCTCCGTAGAAGCGTAAGAGAACCAATCCAAACTGACTGATAAAGTTAACTAGTTAAATCACATAGCATTTATATGGAAACTCTCAGCAAACTATGTTAAACCCTCTTATGTTCACTTTGAGTGGAAGCAAAACTACCCCCGCCAAAGTTTAATTCAATTTAACCAATCCCTTTTAAAATTCACAGCATTAATTACTTCAATGAAAAATGAATCAGATGTTCCTGGTAAACATTGAGCCTATATACCTCTGTACAATTACCTGCACAAGGAAAAGAACTGTATTACAGTCCTGACAAACCTTTGTTTATTTCAGCTGAAGCGCACCGCGTTGCATTTTGCCGTTGCAAGCAGCCATATATCGGCAGTGGATTTTCTTCTCCATCACAAAGCTAGACTTGATATGGCGGATCAGGTAAGCTGGTTTATGTGTTTTGATTCACACAGTCAAGGAACACATCAGGGGAAAAGTAAACGTAGATGTTTGCCTTATGCTCCCTATTTTGCAAAGTTAAGTTCTTGCTGTAAATGCTTCGGGTTGTCTGAAACTGGAAAAAATGTTTATATGAAAAAACATGTTTAGAGGAAAAACACGTCGCCTAGAGCTATGCTGAATACTTGGGTGAGCACAGTGGTGGTTGAAGCCCCTTGTGCAAAACGCTGTATGTGGTAGTTGTGTATTAATCATTGGCCACTTTATATAAAAGCTGTCACTGAAAGTCAGACTTAGCTCTGGGGGTTGCTAGGAGCTCAGAAAGTAATGGCATGTGCTTTTCCCTCTGGTTTTATGCGAGTAGCTTAATGCAAAACTATCAGCTGCTCTGCAGTCTCCAACATCATCAGGGTTTAGCTGATTTGGTTGGGCCAGAGGGTGATCCACAGTGAAAGATTTGATTCAGGTATTAAAAACAAATGTATGATATACTTTTAATAAACAGGATACTGAAACTAGTTTTCCAGTGAACTGAGTCATGAAAATGGATGAATCTTTAAAACTTTTTTTTTTAACATTTTTTTTTTCACTTTTTTTTTTCTTTCTCCTTATCCACCATATGCAGCAGTGTTTAAGTTGTAAGTAAGACAAATTGCATGTTGTGGAGGGTGGAGGGAGAAAGCGGCTTTGTTTTCACATTGTGTTGGAATGAAAGTAAGATGAGAGAGACCTGTCAGTTCTAATTACCAGCAGCTCCCAGCTTGGGCATGTTCTTTCAGTGTAAGTAACCATCTCATTAGTGGTGCTTGAGTTGCTTTGAAATGTCCTCCTGAGCTGCCCTGTTGGTGAATACCTCACATCCTGCTTTGAAGAAATACAACTATCTTTCTGTACCCACTCCTAAGAAAATCCTGCAGTTTCCCTTTTGTCTGTCAAGTTCAAACACATTGCCTAGATAAAGTACTCTAAAATTAAATCTATGCTATAAATGCTAAGAGGGTAGTTCTGCAAAAAGTGGACCATTTACTTAAGTAGTAGTGCTCTCAATGGCAACAGTTAAGTAATGGATCCCTGGATCTTTTACAGAGTACCACTGGGTATAGAGTCAACGTAATTTTATTCTTTCAGTACTGTAAATTATTCTTTATAACAAATTATTTTTTTCAGTGGCTGTCTTCCAGATTTGTTGAGGAAATGAGGTGACTTGGAACATTTTATGGGTCAATTAATTACACTGATAGGGTGCATTGAAACCAGTTTGGAAATACAGACCCTCCCTGCCATGTTGCGGTTCTGTTAAACACTCAGAATCTCATTCTAATTAAGGACTACCTTTTAATTATTGTCTGTCTTTAATTCTTAGACGTCAGTCATTCATCATCTTTATTGAAAGACTATTGGAAACTTTCCATCCTAATTAGTGTACAGAGTGTGAATTTTATGACATTACATATTGTCTTTGACAGTGATTCCTGTGCTCTCTGACAATAAGTTTTGATCTTGCAATAGTTAAGAAATAGAATTAAGATACTATTACTTTATTTCTTAACTCCATTTCAGCTTTGGACATACTTTTTCTATTAATAGGCATAAGGCCTTAAGCGTTCTTAACATTTCTCAGTACAAAAAGTAAGCTGATTAAACATACACGATAGTGTTCTCAGGAGCAGATATGGGGTACTCCCACCCTCACATTGGAGACGACAGAACTCATGGAGATAGCTAAGATATTTATTGATTAAGCGGCACATCTGTAAGAAAACAATAATATATTAGGTGGCTAATAAACACACCACTATTATTAGTAGCATTAATTCACAATTATATCAGTCCAGGTTGCAGTGGCTGAGTTACAATTCTATTGCTTATTTTCAGTATTATCATTGATGCATAATTACATTACTGCAAAGAAATCTTGCACTACTAAGGTGCGATTCTGTCACCTGTCCTCTGCATCTAATATCAGGGTACAAGTTTAGCCCTTCTTAGCTACTCCACCATCCCAACTCCTTCAGACATGGCCCTAATGGAAAGTCCAAAAGAGAGTCCAAGGTGTTGCCTTCCTATATTGAGGAGAGCTTGGGTCTGCAGGTCAGCTTCACCACTATCAGCAGAAGTCATCGCAAGATCCTTTCCCTTTTTTGTGTTCTTACTTTCTTTTTCTTTTTATCTTTTTATTCCCTTGTGCCTCCTTTTCTCCTCACAGACTCCTCCCTATCAAACATCCTGTGTACAGAGTCACATGTAGTGGCTGAGGTGGGAACCTCTGCAGATGACCTCGTTCAGACTCGTGCTCAGAGCATGATCACAAAAAGCAGGTTGCTCAGTCCTATGTCCTGTTGGGTTCATCTCCAAGGATGGAGACTCCATAAATTATGTGGGTAATTGATTCCATTGTTTGATCATGCTTAGAATAAAAAAGTCTTTTCTTATGTTTGAGTGAATCTTACTTCAGTTTGTGCCCATGGCCTCTTACCCTGTCCCTGGACACCACTGAGAAGAGTCTGTCTACATCTTTTTTTTATCCCCTTCCCTCATGTATTTTTACATGATGATAAGATCAACCTCTGCCTTTTTGGCTAAACAGCTCCAGGTCTCACAATTTCTCGTGTCACATATCCTTTAGTCATCTTTGTGGCCCTTTGATGGACTGTGTGCAGTATGTCCATGTCTCTTCTATACTGGGAAGCCTAGAACTGTACACAGTACTCCAGGTGTGTCTTGCGAGTGAGTAGAGGGGAAGCATCGCCTCCCTTGGTCAGGTGGCAGTGCTCTTCCTGATGCAGCCCAGGATACCATTTGTCTTGTGTGCTGCAAGGGCACATTGCTGGTTTTTGTTCTTGTGTTAACCAGGACCCCCAGGTCCTTCTCCACCAAGCTGTTTCTCTAGGCAGTTGGCCCACAGTCAGTACTGGTGCCTGTGGCTGCTCCTCCCCAGTACAGGATTTTATCTTTCCCCTTGTTGAATTTCATGAGGTCCTTGCTAGTCCATTTCTACATCCTATGAAAGTCACACTGGGTGGCAGCAAACCAATCTGTTTCATCAGCCACTCCTACCACTTTAATATCTTCTATAAATTTGCTGCATGGTGCATTCTGACCCATCATTCAGGTCATTAATGAAGAAGTACTGGACCCAGGATCTGTATCTTGTGTGTACTGCTAGTGACTGGTCTCCTGTTGGACTTTCTGCTGCTAACCAGAACACATTGGGCCTGGTAGTTAAGCTGGCTTTTAGTACACCTTAATATATCCATTTGTCTATGCCTGTACTTTGTTGGTTTGTCTACAGGGATGTCATGGGGCACAGTGTCAAAACTGTTACGAAAGTTGAGGTAAACACTTGCTTCTCTCCCCTCATCCACCAGGCTATTCTTCTCATTGTATAAGGCTATCAGGTCTAGTTATTTTTTCTCCTCAGTCATAGTTGGGAGGGTTTATCAGGGCAGACTTCTGAGCCACAGTCACAAATTTTGCCCAAGCCCAGGTTTATTCTAGTAGTCTGTGCACCAGATGCATGTTCCATATTGCCCTCCACTGTTTTCCACTGCAGTTTCTGCTTGCTGTGCCCAATTTGGGGCTCCCTGATACAGGAAAGACATTGACATGCTGGAATGAGTCCAGCCCAGAGCCCCTAGGATGATTAGGACTGTGCCCATGGTGTATGTTGGCTGGGTATATGCTTCTCTGTATAAGAAACTGTCTGGATGGCTGGGCCAAGAGAGTGGTGGTGAACAGAGTTAAAGACAGTTGGCGGCCGGTCACAAGTGGTGCTCCCCAGGGCTCAGTACTGGAACATGTTCTCTTTAATATCTTTATCAGTGATCTGGGTGAGGGGATAAAAGACACCCTCAGTCAGTTTGCAGATGACAAGAAGTTAGGTGAGAATGTCAATATGCTTGAGGGTAGGAAAGTTCTACAGAGGGATCTGGTCAGGCTGGACTGATGGGCTGAAGCTGGTGGTATGAAGTTGAACAAGGCCAAGTGCCAGGTCCTGCACTTGGGTCACAACAACTCCATGCAACACCACAGGCTTGGGGATGAGTGGCTGAGGGCTGCCGAGTAGAAAACGACCTGGGGGTTCTGGTCAGCAGACACCTGAGTATGAGCCAGTGATGTGCCCAGGTGGCCAAGAAGGCCAACAGAATCCTGGCTTGTAATAGTGTGGCCAGAAGGGCTAGGGAAGTGATTGCCCTTTACTTGGCACTGGTGAGGCTTCACCTCAAATACAGTGTTCAGTTTTTGGCTCCTCTTTACAAGAAGGACATTGAGGATCTGGAGTGGGTCCAAAGAAGGGCAGCAAAGCTAGTGGAGGGTCTAGAAAACAAGCCTTATGATGAGCGACTGAGGAAACTGGGGTTGTTTAGCTTGGAGAAAAGGAGGCTGAGGGGATACATTCTTGCTCTCTACAACTACCCGAAAGGAGGCTGTAGTGATGTGGCGATCTGTTTCTTTTCCCAAATAACAAGTGGATAGGACAAGAAGAAATAACTTCAAGTTGCACCAGGGGACAGTTAGGTTGTATATTAAGAAGAACTTCTTCACAGAAAAGGTTGCTAAGCCCTGGAACAGGCTGCCCAGGGAAGTGATGGAGTCGCCACCCCTGAAGATATTTAAAAGATGTTGATGACCTTGAAGGTCTCTTCCAACCAGAATGATTCTATGAGGAGGTGCTGAGAGACCTGGGTCTGCTTAGCCCTTGGAGGAGAATGGTGGGGGAAAGACTTTAAGGCTGTCTGTAGCTACATGAGGAGAGATTTTAGAGAAAACAGAGACAGACTCTTCTTAGAGGTGCATGGTGATAGTACGAGAAGAAGTGCACACAAATTACTTAACAAGAGGTTCCGTTCATTCCAGTTATGTACAAGGAGAAAAAAAATTCACTGTCAGAATGGTCAAACACTGGAACAGATTTTCCAGAGAATTTGTGGACTCTCAGGTCTCAGTCAGAACTTGACAGGAGAATGTCCTGAGCAACTGCTCCAATGGGTCAAGCTTTGAACAGGCTGCAGAAGAGTCACCTCCAGAGGCCTACTGCAGCTTGAACTGTTTTGTTATTCAGTGAATAGTTTGGGAGTAGTATCCTGAAGTCCATGTCACAGCAAGCATCCTGCTGTCTGAAGTGTTACACCAACATGCATAAAAACTGTTCCTTTTCTCCATCAGAGGTGGGAATCAAGCTATTTATTAACTATTTACAGAGTGGAAACAGGAGAAAGGTTATAACCACTAAGAAAGGGCCTTGATCTCACTTGCTTCTTGTAGGTTACTCTGACTCCATCTCTTAGACCAGGTGCTTTTATGGAGGAGTATGAATGTCTCGTGTTTACATAGCATGTTGCACAATAAGCTGTGTTTTATGATGGTGTCCTGGTTTGAGAACAGAATTAATTCTGTTCAGTGATTTTACTTTTCAGTTCAGTTCTTCCAACTAACTGCACTGTCTGCAGTCAGCAGCCTGTTCTCACAGGCAGGGTCTGCTGCTGGCAGTGAGAACACCCCACGTTTAGAGTTACTACCAAGGATTGGTGTGCAGACCAAGGCCACTGCTGGATCTTGAGTGCCACACTGGGGGGTGCAGGAAAGTGAAAGGTGGCACCTGCAGGGAGGAGTAGACAGGGCAGGTGACCCCAAACTGACCAACGAGGGATTCCAGCCCATAGTCATCATATTCACTATAAAGATGAGGGATCTGGAGCGTATCTCCCAGGACTCCTGGGCTCTTCTCCTCTCTGGAACGGCTTTGCCAGCTTTGCTTGGCTTGGTTCAGGTTCGATCCCAATCAGTGTGTTCCTGAATCCGGTACCAGAATCCAGGTCCTGAACACAGCTCCCATCTGCTGTGGGGCCCAGTCTGGGAGTCCCCCAGTGCCTGCACAGCATTGGTGATGGTGATGTAATTACCATCAGGGGGGTTGGGTTTGATACTGGTTTTATATATATTTGTATATGTTCCATTTTTATTATTATTATTTTGATTTTCATTAAAGCTGTTCTAGTTTCCTTTTTTAATTGCTAAGTCTCTCTTCCTTATTCCCTTTCTATTCTCCCTTGGGAAGGGAGGGGGGTTAACAGAGAGCATGTATTATTGGTCTAAGGG
>JANHFX010027777.1:11123-21924 GCA_027560015.1 Chloroceryle amazona
GTATTATTGGTCTAAGGGGCCACCCTGACCCTAAACTGTAACAGGTGGGACACATGGACACTATCCATGGAAGCTGACTAAGACATGTGGAAAACCTGGAGAAGTCAGTGGCCAAAATGGGAGTCACTGTCTGGAGGTTCCTTATCTGTACTCCTTTTGGCTCTAAGAAGTTATCAACAGGGCTATTTTTTTTCCTCTACTAGAAGAACTTTTTAGATAATTTGAGAGAATAAAAGAGAACCTTAAAAAGAGGGCTAACTGGAAAATTATAGTGATTCATGGAAATACATTTATTATATATAATCACCTGAAGTGTTATCCACTGTACCCAGTGCTGATTCTCTACTTGGTTTCTGGAGAGAGGGAATAATTTCCAGGTAGTATTTAATCCCCTCATCTTAAAATGTGATCAGTCCTTCCCTGGAGATGTCAGAGCTTCTGTCAAGAATACGGGCAACCTGAACATTTATTTAGGTCTCAATGCATGTTTAGCTTAATTTAAGAGCTGAATCCCACTCACACTGCCAGGTGATTTTCTAAGAGCCTGCAGAGCAGAAGCCACTCATATGCTGAATTAATCAGAAAGATTTAAAGAAATTTGGCACAAGATATTTTGGTGGTAATTTCTGCCTTTCTTATTTTATTCGAAGCATGGCCTGACAGTGATTCATCTTGCAGCTTGGACTGGAAATCTGGATATAATGCGAAGATTAGTTAAAGCGGGTGCTGATCAAAAGGCTAAGAATGAGGTTTGTTGATGACAAATTTTTACCAACTCTAAACATGTTTATTTTGGGAAAAAGTCAAACTTGTTCTTACCTTGTTG
Source organism: Chloroceryle amazona (assembly GCA_027560015.1). Classification (NCBI taxonomy): domain Eukaryota; kingdom Metazoa; phylum Chordata; class Aves; order Coraciiformes; family Cerylidae; genus Chloroceryle; species Chloroceryle amazona. The sequence goes on from JANHFX010027777.1 coordinate 11,950, forward strand.
CTTAACATTTTTCAGGAAGGAATGAATGTACTGCACTTTGCAGCTCAGAACAACAGTGTTAAAATAGTTGATTATTTTCTTCAAGACCTTCATCTAAATGACTTGAACAAGCCTGATGGGGTACAGTGTGTTTCTTTCTGTATTTCTTTGGTGTCATGAGGCATCTGTTGTGGGCAAATCAATTTTGACTTGGGGATTTTAAATGATTTTTACTTTAGTGCCAGTTACATAAAACCTATTTGCGTATTCAGAAACACGTAGGAGAAACAGCCAGACAACCATTTAGGGAAAACACATTTTCCTCCTCTTTGCCTGGCTCAGATGAACTCCAGACACCTCTCTTCTCCTTCTCCTCTTGATTTTGCTGCATGTGATGCTCAGTACCACTGCTGAGGCAAGGGAGGTTTGTGTCTGTCCACATTTTTTTCTGCTCCTTGTTTCTTATTGTTTTCCTCTGATTCAGCAAGTGTTGTTCCATGGGCTACAGTCACCCTGCAGGTGTACCTTCTCCTGTGTCTCCTCCCTTGCATCCTCTCATGTCTCCTGTATCTACCCTTGAGCATTCTCCCCATAGCTGCAACCACCCTTTCTTAAAACAGCTTTTTGCATAAGTATTGTTCCCCTCTGGTGGGTCAAATACTGGCATGTGGTGGATCAGTTTTGTTTGTTGTGGAGCCAGCTGGTAATGACTGTGACCAGCATAGTGTAACCAGTCTGTGATCTCCCACACAGCTGACCCCTGTAGCTCCCTGTCCTTACCAAAACCTGCCAGTTATGGCTAGCACAGGCATACTTTGCCAAAGTAAAACTATGTGCAGAAAACACACAAGAGGTGCACCAGGTCTTCAACAGGGCCAGGGCCTTGTACTCATGAGTTTTACTGTGGTTTTATTTTTCCTTCCCACAATGTTGGGATCTTGCTTTGAAGGCTTACTTAGCTAAGTAAGATATTTTATTTGTACATGAAGAAAATTTATTCCTGTAGGATCTGTCACCAAAATAACAGAGCTCCTACAATTTTATTTTTTTTTTGTCTTAAATTGTACTGACTCGGTGCAAAATTCTGATTTTTTTTTACGCATGCCAAGGCTGACAGACCAGGTTAATTTAACAAAACAAACCTTTATGTTTTAGGCCTTGGGAAAGGAAAGGTGAAGAAGAACCTTCTTTATGCCGTGGTTATTTTACAATTATCTATTAGTTTCTTCCTTTTTTTTTTCCTTACGTATTTAATAAAGGCCACTATCAGGTGGTAAGGCTAACTGGTTAGACAGCCATACTGTCTGACCAATGGTGGTGTTCTATGTCAAGATAACTTTCTGCAGTTGAGTTGTAAACAGTTGGAACAGTTTTATTAATTTAACCACCACCAAAAAAACCCCACCATGTACAGCACTAAGTTTAGGCCTCCTGAATAAAGATTCTGAGATATGATTGTTCTGATCCGTGCTTGCAGAATTCAGATCAAATGCATTATGCCATGGAAATAAATCTTGCAACTTCTTTACTGCCTGTTTCTGAACATTGTCAGACTTCTAATGATGCTATTCCTTTGATAAATATTTTCATATTAGGAAGAATTAAAAAATATTTTGAGATATGATAACATAATAATGTTCTACCTTGTTATCAGTTTCAAATATTTTATTCAGGATACACAAAATATATTATCTGGGGTTTTTTTCACTAACTAAATATTGCATCTTTTTAAAAATTCTCACTCTTCTTGTTTATATCTATTTTCAGTTAATCAGTTTAGTCATATATCAATTTTTATGCAGAATACGCATGCCATATATCTACTAACTGGAAGCAAAGTATTTTTCCTTTCGATAACACTGTCTTTCTTTCCGTAATTGTATTCTAGAAAGGTAAAAAACCATTTCTTCTAGCATCTGAAAAAGGCCATGTTGACATGATAAACACTTTGATTACTCTGAAGCTGTTTACATCGGAAAAAGATAAGGTAAAAATTTTTCTTTTCCACAGGAGTTCGACTAAAAATGTACTTATGGAAGATTACTTTGTTTCCGTGTAGTTACTACACAAACGACTGATATAAATAAGCTGTATGACTGTCACAGTGCTGGTGTTGATGTATTTGGACCAACAACTACACAAGGATGATGATTTTTCAGTAATTAAAGGAGGGCAGTGGGACTTGTGGTCTTACTTATCCTTAGACATTAATAATTCATGTAAAGCAAGACTAGCACATGGTGTCTGTTGTGAGAAGTGTGAGAGTCTGGAGACAAAGGTGTCAGCCTCTGTATTAGGAACATATTTCCCACTTTTTCACTTTGCTCAGCTGTGTCTGTATGTCACTGCTAAGTCCTGCATGACTAATTTTTCAGAGGTCTTTAAATAGGTCAGTGTGCGAATAAACACCTATGGGGATTTTTCAGAACTGCCTTAACGTTTCAGTCTGATTGAGTTTGCTTTTGTCAACTTTTTCTGTGTTTTAAGGTAGCTAAATAACTTTCAAAATCAACCTTTGTATTTCCATACACCTTGCTCTGTTTGTGAAATGACTGAGTTGGTACTTCTCTGCATTTGAGGCACTGCAAGGATGAATATATTAAAAATTCTGAAATGGTCAGATATTCCATTTATAGAACCATGTAAGCAAGCACCCCAGAAAATGATCATGTTGGGTTTCTTTTGTTGTATTCTGGTAATAGTTTAAAAGCTGCAGTGCAATCCAGAGTGGTAAAGAGTTTATCAGCAGAGATTAAAAGACAGTGTTGTCTTAGACATTTAGCAGGCTGAAGGCGTAAACAGCAATAATGTGAGGCAAATGCTGTGATCTTACAGAGTAAGTAGGTAAGAAGCCAGGACAGAAACTCATCTCCTGGATCACTAAAAGCAATCACATTGTATCCCTGATTTCTAAAATATATTTGAATTCTACCTGCCCTTCTAGTGCTGTGAATGGAAAGCTGTTCTGCATTCCCAGTTCTCTTGAGGGTTAGAATATTTCTAATTTCTAGTTTCAGTTTAGTTTTAGCCAGTTTTATGCTTTTTCTTGTGCCAGAATTGTACTTCAGGTCAAAATCTGCTGCTCTCCTGACCATGCACTTTGTTTTTATTTGCTTGCTGAGGTGGTTTTATTCTTAAATTAGCTAGTGAGAAATTTTGCTGGTGGTGAAGCAGATTGAAGATTGCCATGTTCGTGTCAAAGACACTACAAGTTTCTATACGCTTACCTAGGTTTTGGCCATTAATTTTTAAATTGGCAATCTTGAGGGCTTGTTATGGGATCTGTGTAGGATGTAGCTCCTACTTCCTTGTAGGAACTGGTACCCAAATTTTTTCTTCTAATCTATTCTTTAGGAGTGAGAATTTTAGGACTTTTTACTGGTCATATACCACAGTTTTCAGACTATGAGACAAGCGTCTAGACCAGCAAGGTCTTGTCTGCATATGTGTTAGAAGGCCCCTTTCAGATTAGTCTAAATTTGGTTACAGGCTGTGTGGTTCTGCCTCCTTATTGTTTGTGAGAGAGATGTACCTAAAAGACCAAAGGCTTTCTGTTGGTTTTTATTCATGTTTTGACTTTATTCTGCATTTTAAAATATCGTATTTGACATTTTAATTTCAAGGAGGGAAACACAGCATTGCATCTAGCAGCCAAAAATGGTCACAATGAAGTTGTAGAAATTCTGCTCAAACAGTGGGAGGAAATAAATGACCTTAATCAGGTAAGGACACAGAAATTACTGAAAGAGCTAAATTAGATATTTGAAAAATCAACTAAAATATAACTTTTTAAAGGAATAAATGTTGCCTTGAGTAGACCTCATTAGTTCTGCTGCTTTTCTAGTACCTTTTTGCCTTGTTTCATTGTCCCTTCTCAGTAAATTCAGCTCCATTATCCCCTTCAATGTCCCTTCCCCTGTCCTCTCTTCCTTACTCAGTGGCCTGCCCTCCATCTCACATGCCCTTGCGTAATTACTGATAGAAGGAAATAGCGGAGGGCATAGCTTCCACCTGGTGTCCTCTCCTCCAACATTTCTGATCCTGTGATCCCATTCCTTTAACCATCTCTGGTGCTTTTCAGGCTGTTCACTGAGCCAGTTCAACATGCATACCCAGCATATACCATCACAGGCACTTCAGGATAGAGGTCTCAGATTTGTACCTTGTTCATCTGATCTCAACTGACTGCACAGATTTGGCTACGGACATTGCTTACCCACTTTTCTTTCCTGGGTTAGTGTTGGTGAGCTCAGCCAACATTCATGAATTGCATATTAGCTGTGAAGCTTGTATCCTTCAGTTTTTGCACTCCTAAGCTTAATTTTAAGGCTTAAAGTTGAGGTAGAGGAGGGAAATGCACACTAACTATTCAAGGCAGTATTCCTGCTTTACAAAGTGTCCTTCTGTTATTCCGCATCAGCTGTGGGGCAGCTGCAATGAATAGGGCAAGTTAATTCACTTCATTGGGGCTGCCATGCCCAAAGCAGTAACCTGCCTTGTGGTTGAAGGTCTCTTCTGCTGGCCCAGCAGGTGAAATGAGTAATGGACACTCCTCCTACCCAAGGCCTTCTGCTGCCTTAATCAACAGATTTATGGGTTGACAGGTTCTCTCTTACCCAACTTGTCTCTTCTCTACAGCTCTGTAAGCCCTCATGTTTCCAAGCCTTGCCTAACAGCATTGCTTCTGCACACAGAGTGTGTATTGCTCATGCCCCCACCTTGCCATGGCTATTGGTGTGCTCTTCTTGTCCAGCTGGAGATGTTCTCATCTGTGGCTAAACTGGTCTCTCTCTCCCCGCCATAAGCAAAGCACTAAAATATACTGTTTACCAGAATGGTAGTGGCAGGAGTTTAAGCAAAGAAAAATCAGGATTTATTTATGCTTCTGTGAATGCTGAAACACTGGAATGACTTTAAGTAAGTCTAGAAGCATGAATTAAATCATTGTGCATGTGATATAACTCGTTTTAGAAACATGCTGTGGAGATATGGAGACTTTTTTTAGGGGTAAGGAGATTTAAAATAAATATGCAACAGGATTATTCCTGCTGAAATTGCTCTTAGTTATACAAGCACTAGAGTTGAGAATTCATCAGAAATCCATGGCACTGGACTGTCAGAAATTGGTACTTATGGTATGTGCTAGCATGCTGGCTGTGTTGCCTGCTGTTGAATGGAAGAATTTGCTGCCCACCATCTTTATTTCTGTGCTTGTTGCTAGCAACCTTCATTGAAAAGAGCATGATTAATGCCTATGAAATAGTACGTAGAGGCCTGTAGCCAGTGGTGTTCCCCAGGGGAACTGTGTCCAGTCCTATTTAACTTTGTTTCATTAATTCATTATTTCATCAGAGACTTAGGCAATGGGACCTAATGTGTCCTCACCAAGTTTGCTGATGATACAAAACTGCGCAGAGTGGCTGATACACCAGAGGTCTGTGCTGCCACCCAGCATGACCTGGACAGGATGGAGTGTTGGGCAGAGCAGAATTTAATAAGATTCAACAAGGACAACTGTAGGGTCCTGCAGCTGGGGAGAAACAACCTTTGCATCAATATAGGTTAAGGGTATACCTGCTGGAAAGAAGCCTTGAGGAGCAGGATCTTTGAGTCCTGGTAGACAATAAGTTAACTATGAGGCAGAAGTGTGCCCTTGTCACCAAGAACGCCAGTGGTGCCCTGGAGTGCATTAAGAAAAGTGAGGCCAGTAGGTCAAGGGAGGTTCTCCTTCCACTCTTTTCTGCCCTGCTGAGGCCACATCTGGAGTTCAAGAGAGATGGGGTACTACTGGAAAGAGTCCAGCAGAGGGAAGATGATTGAGGGACTGGAACATCTCTCTTACAATGAAAGGTTGAGAGAGCTGCAACTATTTAGCCTGGAGAAGACAAGACTGAGAGGAGACCTTACCAATGCCTATAAATACCTAAATGGTGGGTGCAAGGAGGATGGAACTGGACTCTTTTCACTGGTCCCCAGTGACAGGGCAAGGGACAGTGGGCACAAGCTGGAACACAGGAGATTCCATCTAAATATGAGGAAAAGCTTTTTTCTTGTGGGGGTGCTGGAGCCTGGAACAGGCTGCCCAGGGAGGTTGTTAAGTCTCTTCTGGAGACTTTCAAAACCCGCCTGGATGCAAGCCTGTGTAATGTGCTCTAGGCAAACCTGCTTTGCTGGGGGGCTGGACTTGATGATCTCTAGAGGTTCCTTCCAACTCCCAACAATTCTGTGATTCTGAGTTACAAGAAACCTTACTGTACATCTGTCCACATCTAGAGTGTTGCTGAGTTGTCATTCATTTAAGTGTTAACTTAGGAGCATTCAGGTTGTTTTCTCTTATGACCATCTCCCCTTTTTTGATGATCTGGACAAGTCTGATTAAGGTAACCTCTTTTGTGTCGTGGCTTAAATTGGAGCAGACATTTTCTCTCTGTTGGTCTAGAATGGAGAAACTCCGTTTTACTTGTCTGTTGAAGGAGGTCATGAAACATGTGCTGAACTCTTACTGGAAGCTGGGAGTGACATCAATGTTTCAACTCAAGTATGTACACAGTATCCCTGCAGCACCCAGGTACTGGTACATCCTGGGCTGTGGGAAGAAAACCTGCTCTTTTTTATGTGTATTTGCTCTGCTTATTTTTATGAAATGGTAAAACAATAAATAATAAAATCGAATTGGGAATGTAGAGCACTCTAACAGAGCAAAACTAATGTGGAATATATACACCATAGATTTATTTGACAGTGCTGTGCCCACACTTTTTTATTTATTCTATGACCAGTAGTAAAACGTATGACTAGGAAATGTAACCAACTAGGGTAATTGAAAATCCTCCTTTTTGGCAGTGTGTGTGAATGAACTGATGACAAACCTGTTCTCCACATCTGGTTCCTGGACTCCAGGCCAGCTACCATCTGTGGAATGGCCGTGGCTTGCCTGCTGTGAGAAGTTATGATTCCAGCAGACTGAGAGCTTATTTGTTCTAGCAGAATTAAGTGTAAATATTCTATGGATTTATTTTTAAAAGTTTGTTAATATGACTGCACTTGCTTGTTAAAGGTCAAACTGAACTAACAGACCAGGAGATGTGTTGGCATTGTTATTGTCCATGACGCAGGATAGCTGACAATGCTGATTTATCTTAAGAGAATTTGAAAAGGACAATAGAAAACTAGTGTTTCTAGCTATATGTTGTGATACAGTAAAAATGTGAAGGTCCTTCAGTATTTAGAAAAACACATCATGATAAATTCTGATCCACTTCATATTTTATCAAAGGGAGGTTTTTGGGGGGGAGGGGATAATACAAATTTAAGTGAACAACATCCTATAACAATAGCTTCCTTTAGTGCTGTTTTTTTCCAGCAACAAAACCATAACATTTTATCATCTATACCATTTATTTCAGAATAACAGCAGTGCTTTGCATATTGCAATTCAGAATGGACATCTATCCTTGGTTACTTTTCTTATTGATAAGAATATTGACCTGGTTCCTAAACCTGAGGTGAGTGTATATCAGTATAGCCATTCTGCCTGTCCTCTCCTGTATTTTATGTCCTTCCTTGGGAATTTGGACAGCTGAATGGGATTGTCTAGTTCCTTAATTTTTTACTATACATATTACTATATGGTTTCTGGATGCTGGTTAGTAATATGCGTGGACCAGCAAAGGCAAGGTCCTGTTGCAGAAATCCAGTGAGTGCGTAGGCAGACTGGTCTAGTGCAGTATAGAGGTGGCCAGGCCAGGCCCAGGATTAGGCATTAGGAGAAGATGAGCAAAATAACCTGCTTGACCTAAGCAGCAGTAATGCAGATCTCCCTGTGTGCCATGGGCAAAGAGTTAACACCTGTAACTGATTTTGGATAAAGGAAAATGAAAGGCAAATAAAAATAAAAGGTAAATAAACACTTCAGTGCTTTCAATTTCTTCAATTAAAGCATATGCCTTCAAAATCTTCACGCCATCATTCTTTAGGGTTTAAAAAGAAATTTATGATATGCTAGAAATAATTTATTTTAAAGATCAGGCAATTGTGCTGCTTGTTCTCATTGGCTGTCTGTAGCAGAAGCAACTCATAAAATTGTAATTTATGTTTTTGAAACATTTCCAGTGAAATGCTGCATAAGATCTTGCTTTGGTTTTCTGTAGCCCGTTTATAAAGACACTAATGAACTGATGTCTGGCACCCATGAGTGGCACTGATAGCGAATTATTCTTTAGCTGTATTTAACAAGCAACTGATGAGTCAGAGGTTCAACGTAGAAAGTGATCTTTCCACTCTAATGGTCAGATTGTGAGTGTTGGGGGTCTGTCCTCCAGTTATTTTAATAAATAATCACTCAAAACCCCTTAATTGCTTTCTAGCTGTAATTTGCTTTTTATAGATATGACAGCAAGTCAGTTTAGTACAAATATTCCCCAGCAGCAGTATGTGACAGGAATTTATTCCTGGAAAGTAGATTCTGACATCTGTTTACTCAATACAGAATTAATCTGTTTCCAACCTATTCAACTAAGGGCAAACCCAATTCATGGAGGGAACGGAAACATTACCCTAAGCTCCCTACTGTTGGCCAAGGGTGGCAGAACAGGTAGGAACACATTAAGAGGAGTGCCTTGCAACATTCCTAAGTGGTGACATACTGATATGCACCCAGTGCACTGAACATGTCCAGGTTTCTCAGCTGTATTTCTTTACCAGCTGCTGTTGCAGGAGGAGGCTACCATATCTGTCATAGCTCTGCACCTCAAGGAGAGTTTTCTGCAGTCTTGAACCTCTGCTAGAGCATACTGCCTTTGCAAGGGGTGATTTTAGAAAGAACCTCTTTCTTGTTTGAATGAACTAATCATAATGTAGCCCAAGTATAACAGCTTATTATTTTCCTTCCACAGCAGAAGAATTCTCCTCTCCATTTAGCAGTCATCAGTAATCATCTACTGGTAGTAAAAAGCCTCTTGGATGCCAATCATGACATAAACTCCTTAAATCATGTAAGAAAAACTGGGAATTAACATAACTTCACTGGTAAAGAGAAGATTATATAGATTTTGATTGAGTTTTTTTTTCTTTTTCTTACAAGCTCAGGGTACAAAAAAATAGTCAGGAAGAGGCAGTTCCTTCCTTATTTATCTTTTTATATGTGTCCATATGTACTACTCACTGCTACATGCTGTGCTAGTGTTGTTTGAGCAAGATAAGGATAGCAAAATCATATACCTTGAGAGAATATTTGCATCAATTTATTGTTCAAATATTACAATTCATGTGTAAAAAAAGTCAGAAATGTCTCAACAATATTGGTCTCAAATGGAAACCCAGTGGAACTGTCATTCAGCTGGGATGGAGTTAATTTGTTTTCATAACAGCCCACTGAGTGCTGTGGTTTAGATTTGTGACCAAAACAGTGCTGGTAATGCACCAGTGACTGGTAAGGCACCAGTGTTTAAGGTGTTGCTGAACATCCCTACCACAGCATCAAGGCCTTCTCTCTTTCACACTCTGCCCCCTCAGTCAATTGACTGGACGTGTGCAGGGAACTGGGAGGGGACACAACCAAACAGATGACCAGAGCTGACCAGAGTGATACTCCGCACCACACAACATCACACTAAGTGATGAGGTCACAGGTCTCTGTGGCACAATTGGTTAGTGCATTTAGCTGTTAACTGAAAGGCTGGTTCAAGCCCACCCAGGGATGCTGGCATCTGTTCTCCCCAGCCTTTACCAGGATTGTTTGGTGAAGTGTCTTCTCAAAGAAGATACTGTAAACCAGCAAGGCAGGTAGACTACCACAAAAGAAGGTATCTAGTATCTGAGAGTTAATAGTGGTGGAGGTTGTCTACAGTGACCCAGACAACAACCAGGCCTCCAAAGATCTAGATGACATCCCGTGCTTGCGGTCCATGTGGCAGAAGTTTGTAGAGAGATCATGGGTGCTGTACACTGAATGGTACCTTGGCCATAATGGACTTGGCAGATACTGAGGCACCATTT
>JANHFX010027777.1:44165-57594 GCA_027560015.1 Chloroceryle amazona
CTCTCTCAAGCAGATCCCTGTCTCTCTTGAACTGGGGAGCCCAGAACTGGATGCAATACTCCAGGTGAGGTCTCACCTGTGCAGAGTAGAGGGGGAGCAGAACCTCCCTCGATCTGCTGGGCACACTCCTCCTAATGCACCCCAGGATACCACTGGCCTTCCTGGCCACAAGGGCACACTGCTGTCCCATCGAGAACTTCTTGTCTGCCAGGACTCCTAAGTCCTTCTCCACAGGGGTGCTCTCCAGCAGATCAGCTCCCAGTCTGTACTGGTGTACTTCATTATTCTTCCCCAGATGCAGGACTCTGCACTTATCCTTGTTAAACCTCATTAGGTTCTGCTCTGACCAGCTCTCCAGTCTGTCTAAGTCTCTCTGGATGGCAGCACAGCCTTCAGGTGTATCTGCCAATCCTCCCAGTTAATGTTATGCTGCATCATATCCCTGTTCAAACATCATGTGTTTGAAGTTTAGACAAAGATTCCCTTGGCACCTACTTTGAAACATAGATACTGCAAACTAAGGTGATTTGCTGTGAGCTTATCACAGTAACTGGAGCAATATAAACAATGTAATACAAGTTATTGGTTTGATTTTCTACCCATCCCAGGTTACTGACAGCAGCATTCTTTTTGGAGTTGATGTTTTCAAGTTGTTATTTGACATTGTCAAAACACAAAGATGGAAACACTGTCATTGCTTCAATTTGTAACAAGAACTGCAGCAACTCCCATCCTTTTGAGTTCAGAGGTTTCATTTTCCATCTCATTATTATTTGGTGCACATACCTCTTGTTTGGCTTTAACATGCTGAATCCGCCACAGTGTAAACTTACTCATCAACTCTATTCTCTTCTTTTGCCTCTCTAATGCTTGGGTCAAGTTAGTAATCACCTGAAAAAATATTTATTAACACTATTTCAACAGCTATGTCGTTTGCCAAAACAGAATGTACTTTATGCATGAATTATTTTTCACATAAAGCATTTGCTTTTACCAGACACTTTCTACTGAATCTTCCTTTTACGTTAATCAAGCAGGAAAAAATAATCAGAGTTCAAATCAGAAGTAAAATTCCTATGGCTTCAGCACTCAGACTGACACACTTAGACACTTTCACTGTGTAGTTTTAGAAAGAGGTGCAAATGAATTGTTATTTCATCCTACACCTGCAGGCTTCTGTGCCCCTTATAATTACACATTACTGCAGCACAAACTCAGAAGAATCACTTCACATTTTGAAAAATCAGGAACATTTACATTAAAGGTCCGGTTTATTGCATTTAATAATAAACTGAAGTGTAAAGAAAAAATTTATCTGCAGAAAGCTTATTCAATTGTCTGAACATTAACAACAAGGTGAGGAATTGCTAAGAACTAGAAAAATATAATTAAGAATTGTTATTCTCTTTAGAAGTTCTCATGAGAGGTATCGTGAAGGCCCATAGCAATCACAGAATTGCTGCAGCTGGAAAAGACCTCCAAGATCACTGTCCCACCATCAACAACAAAAAACCTAAAAACCCCAAAACAAAACCAAACCAATGGAAACTGGGTACACCAAATCACTGAGTATTCCTCAATTTTTGCCTAACTACTTATTCTGCCATCAATCGCATCTGAATAGTAGTGACTAACCTTGGGACTTCTGGGAGTAATGTAAAGTTACTACTGCGCAAAGATTTTGAAGAACAATATTCTGTCATGTTATAAACTAATATAACAATATTCTATATTGCATGTTACATACAATAATTATTGAACACACAGTAATTAAATGAATAATACCCTAAATTTAGCCCTTAAACCAACAAAGTAATCTAGCAAATAGTACAAAACTTCTATTTTGTTTCAGTACAGAATTTTATATAAATTGTTTCAGTCAATCTTCAGAATGTTTAACAAAATATTACTAGCAAAAACCTCATTTATTTAAGGTGTTCAAAGTATCAATCTGATATATTTAAAGCTGATCATCTCTAGGCTTTTAAGAACCAGTTTTTCATAATACTGTATGTTACTAAGTCTAGTATAAGTTACTTTTCTCTACTAAGTAAGATTGATTTTAACATTTTGCAGTTTCAGAACAACTGAATGGTCTCAGCTGTATAAATAACAATGGATTGATCTAAAATTAGAAGTTGACGACAGCAGAAAAGAGTAGCTCAGACATCACAAATGTACAATTCCTAAGAATCCTAAAATAGAGGCTCACTAACATTTGGGAGACTTCTTGAATTTTAAATGGGCAGCAAACCAATCAAATCATTGAAAAACTACAGTCTTTTAAAGGCTTTTTTTTCATCTAAGCCATTTCATGAAATAAGTAACAACAATAGACCCTATATTTAATGTCCAAGTCTGTAATGTAAATTTTACAGTAATGTAAAATATGTACATACACATGTTAAGTTTCCATTATAGTGTGGACAATGTTATTAGCAGTAATGATTTTTTTCAGCTATACAGCCTAAGTACATTATTTAATTCTCTACTTGCTGTAAGAAGTATTTTGTTCAAAGAGATGGATGCAAAAATTCAGTGTGGGTATCTTTAAAAAGAGAGGAACTGTTGAATTATGAAACTTAATTACTACCTCATCTTTCCTGCCAGCAGATATTTCGTAAGTACGTAGCAACTCCTTCAGGTTTTCTATCTCATTGCTCAATTGTCTCACACCTGCAGCATGTTTCTCTTTTTCTTGTCTCATCTGAAGCTTGTGATGTTCAATCAAACTAAGCTTCCATTTTCCAAGTTCAGTCAGAATATTTGTCTGAAAAGTTAAAGGGATGATAGTAGTGCAATTAGTAAAATTATGCCCTCCTTCCTAATCTTTTGTAAAATTATGTCCTTCTTCCTAATCTTTTAACCTTAAAACATTTATCAATTAAGGCTATATGAATAATTACAGTGACACTGTCATTACACAGGCTGTTTATATGTCTCAATAGTACCAGACTTAAATACTATTGAATGATAGTAACTAAACATCCCTAATGGAGAAAGTTATTCTATAGTTCTTGAAACAAGATATTCTAGTGGTTAAATGCTGTATGCAACAACAATCAAAAAGAAAAACAAAAACACAATTTCCCAGCAGAATCACACTGCAACTTTTTCTGCACTCTCACTTATTCTACACCACACTGACATCTGTATATTATTTTTATAGATTCCATACAAAATTAATACCTTAAGACTTCCACTCCAGAGATCAAGTATGTTTTCTATGTGAGTTACTTTGTCATCAGGTAAAGGTAATTCAGACACCGTGGTTTCATTTATTTCTGTTGGACCAAGTGGGGACCCTCGTGAAGAAGTCTCTTTTGGAAGAACAGGGAAAACTTGTTCCATATTGGCCTCAGAAGGCTTCTTCACTGACATTAAGACTAAAAGTGAAACAGAGAATTAAAGATTCATTCATTGGAAAGGATAATTGGTCTGCATTCTGGATGGAAGTCAGAAGCCAGGTATTAAAACCCAAACCCCCAAATTACTTATGCCATCAGAAGCCTCCTTTCCCCATGTAAACCAAACAACCCAATTCCAATATATGCTTCCAAGATACAAGTATGTTTAAACCAACAGTCCAATCGTAATGTTAGTGAAATCAAAACTACCACTCAAAGAACAGAAACTTTTAACATAATTACACTTCAAAGAGGATGATCAGGGAGGAAAACAGACAAACATAAAACATTGCCAGCAATGAAAAGCAACTCTTCTCAGTAAAGACTTCTTGTCAATTAACATCTCAGGTCAAAAAAAACCAAAACCAAACCAAACCAACAACAAAACCCTAAACTTCTGCCATTTTTCTTAACGAGGCTGAAAACTCCTGAGATCAGGGGCCTTCCTAAAGATGTTCACATGACCTGCAGATATATTTCAATGCTGGTATGTACCTGTATCCGTTTTCCTTACAGCCTTTAATTTGACCATGTAATCAGATTACAAAATATTTGAGAAAGGAAATACCTGTTATGAATTTATATAATGCCTTGCACAATAAGGCCTCACTTTAAAATGCTGTGACTAACTACTGCTACAATAAAAATTCATGCATACTCAGAAGCAAATGGGTGTGTGAGTTCCTGATGGGATGGGAAAAAACAAGCTAAGGATAAAGAAGTTAGCATTTAAGTAAACAGAGAAAATGAAATATTATTTCATATTTAGTTATGCCTTACAGTAAATTTGTTATTCAAGTTGACAGCTGAATAAAAATATTAGGAAAGAAGATGGATTAGCAGACTCCTGGTATTAATAATAATAGTCAGCACAACTTCAAAAGAATACTGTCCTTCTTCCATAAATGGAAAGAGGAAACCTCCAACAGTTTAGTCACTTCTGAAAACAAATATTGTTTGTAGAATTTGTTTCATAGTGGATGAGTACTGTCTTTTGGTACAAGCATGTAGAGATAAGCTTAACTGTTAAAGCAGTATTTTAAGTGGACACTGGAAATGTATTCAAGGCTGAACCTGACAGTTGACACTACTACAATTACTGTTACAGTTAGCTCCCCTGTCCAAAGAAGTGAGAACACTTGTCTGGCTAATACAACCCCCACCAAGTAGACTGAACCTCAACTACTACGTTCATAGAATCATTAAGGTTTGAAAAGACCTCTAAGATTATCACATCCAACCATTAACTGAACATTATCATAACCACTAAAACACGTCCTGAATGTATCACATCTGCATATTTTTTTTGAACATATCTAGAGATGGTGACTTCACCACGTCCCTGGCCAGCCTGTTCCAATGCCTCACCACTTATTTTATTAGAATTTGTTCCCAATATCCAGTATAAACCTCCCCTGATGCAACTTGAGCTTGGGAGAAGATCAACACCTACCTCACTAAAACCTCCCTTTCAGGTAGCTTTAAAGAGTGATAAGGTCACCCACTCAGCCTCTTCTATAGACTAAATAATCCCAGTTCCTTCAGCCACTCCTGATAAAACACGTTCTCCAGACTCCTCACCAGCCTTGTCCTTCTCTGGACCTCTTCCAGCACCTCAGTGTCTTATATTGTGGCACCCAAAACTGAACACAATACTCAAGGTGCAGCCAGTGCCAAGTACAGGGGGACGATCACTTACCTACTCCTGCTAGACACACTATTTTTGGTACATGCTCCAAAATAAATGAGGAAATGAGGAAGAACTGTGATGCAGAGGCTTTTTGGCATTTCTCCCAAGGTCATATACAGCTACACATCATAAAACAAGTATCAGCTTGAGCTAAAGAAATCCCATCTAACGCATCATTTCTTCAGACTAAATTCCCTACCCCATTACATAAAATGACCACCACAGATCATTCCCAATCCCAACAGTTACTAAGGCCGTAGCTTTTTGTTACTGTTTCTCCTGCAAATAAGAGAAGTGTCGCTTAGCTAATGGCGGAATTTGAATATTTGTTGCTTGTAAACATCTCCAAAAACCACAACATGCTCGACAGATAACCCAGACTACTTGAAATACATCTAATTTCAGTGATGAAGAATCTGGTTGACCTTTCAGAATATATTTGGCAGTGTTACTAATGTCAAGTATTCCTGACCCTGTGCTTCTCCACTTGTTCTCATCCTTGCATGTCACTGTGTTCTTCATTTAGTTGCAACACTGCTCTAAAATACGTGAAGGGTTATTTTTAAATTTTTGTCATTTGCTTGGATTACAGAGATATCCAATGTAGACAACACAGTCTGCAAGGTATTTACAACCAGAAAATTGGAGCAAAATGTAACCAATAAGACCAGGATAATAAAAGCAGACTGATAATGCCATAGTCTGAGATCGTAGTATTATAAATCCATCACTCTTCTCCCCTTAATCCTCCCTATGTACAGATTATCCCACTCAGCTTCCATTTTTCTCATTTACCATAGAATGTATCCTTCACTGAATTCACTGAGTGTATATGTTTATATCATTATAATTTATATAATTTATCTTGGTCTTCCAGTATTGCCATAATTTGCTACTTGTATGCATATTCCCAATGCTCTCTTCTGTCACCTCTATTCCTTCCACTGCATTACATTATGCCATTCAGTTACAGCACACTAAGGTTCCAAGGACACGGAACCATTTGGACATGATAAAGTACAAAAATGTACTTCATTAAATAATCCCCTTGTGCATTTACTCCCACAAGTCTCTAGACCGTGTTCTGGTTTATAGCAGAAGTAATGAAATTAGCTGTTTTTCCAGATGCATTGGGATGAAAAAACTTTGCCCCTCTCCCACCCCCCACCTCTGTGTTCTTCTAGGATATGACCTTTTCTACACACATTGAATTAAATTTAATTCACATTGAATTAAATAGTACAGTATGTTTTATTCCACTTATTTTTCTTATTTGACTGGTAGATTTTAGTGAAGATGCTACCTATCATTAATTTGCTACAATAGGTAAGAGATTACCAGTGATTAGACTTCTACCGTCACAGCAGAAACATTCAGTTCAGTTTCAAAAACCCGAGGAGAAAGTCAAAATGCTCCACAAACAGAACTTAATCTCAGAAGGCATCATGTAGCATTGAAAACTCGGTTAGTCTTGATACCAATATCACATGGAGAAGCATAAAAAAGACATTGCAAGCTTGAGAAGCTCTGTAGAAGAGCAAACATTTATATAGAACACAGATGTGCATTTTGTTTTACAAAGTTATAGAACACTATCCTATTAATTTATGACTTTGTAATTAACACAGCAACAACATTAGAGTTGGACAGGAAAAGAATAAACATCAGTCTGAATTTTAGTATAAACATGTATCAATGACAATAGAATGGAGTTAAACTAAAAAATTATCTGTCCTTCAGAAATGACTTGCTAATCTATATTATTTGATCAGTATCAGAGGTACAGTATTGAACTTGCATTTAACTACTTTCTCATTGTTCATCCAAAGTCTTGTTATTAATATCAAGGAAAAACAACCAAAGGTATTCTGAGGCCAATTAACACTGGCAAACACTCCTCAGATACATATCACCCTTGATCAATGCTGGAGGTGATACACAACATTTGGTTAGGTTTTGCTAAGATCCTCTTTTAAAAGTTGAAACAATCTTTTTACAACTAGATTGTTTCAAGCTCTGTCTCCAGGAGGTGTAAGGCATCCATTTCCTAAATAGACAGGACATAGTGACATTTTGAACGGCAAACCTGTGTTTTGAAAAAGCAGTAAAGCACCAGAAGTTTACTTTTAGTGTGTAGTTAACAGAAGCATGGTGGTGTTGTGCAAACATTCTTCTTGCTTCAGTCTCCAAGAAGACCAAGACCATCTTCTTTACTGTTTATTCCCCCCCGCCCCATTTTGAAAATAGAAGACAAACTGTAGTTTGCAAGGTGCTGCTCTTTAATAAACATCTGAGTGTCCATAACTGAGAGGAGTATCTGGCTCCTTGTAACGAGCAATAAATAAAACTGCAACGCAAAATTTTGATCATGATCAAGCATAATAGCATTTCTTTAACCTGTCCCATAGCAGTTAACTACGGCTTGCAATGACAATTCTTATTTGTTAATACCAAGCATATTAAAAGATAACTCAATTCAAATATTTCAAGAGAAGCAATCGAGGGAATGGAAATTTATTCTCTCACTTCTACTGCACACCTTTAGGCAGTAAAAAGGACTTCAGAGGCCACGTTTTTCCACATAACCCCTCTCACAGAATTAGAGACATCAGACAGTGCCATGATCTTCTCTTCAGATGACTGAAAATAGAGTATACAGTCCTCTACCAAAAGAAAAGCACAAGTCTACTGTTTTGATTCCGATCTTCTTTCTTATGAATAGCAGTAAAAATGTATCATTGTTATTGTAAGGTCTGCATATACTGCCTGGCGCATTACGGTGAATTGCATCATCTGTTACACTTGAAAATCTGCAACCTGTTCTCAGTTCTGAAGCAGATTCTGACTGCTCTGAGACATGCCGTTCAAACTTCGGAGTCACTACAGCATAACAAAGTAGCTCTTCATATTCATCCTGTCACAAAGTAATGTGGAATAATTATAAAACTACAACTGCATTCCTGAAAACCAGGTATAAGTGGAAATATTTTCCAATAATATTTGCGAGGGTTTTTATGATTGCTATTATGATGAAATGTAAGAAGATTTCCCATATAGCTGAAAAAAGGAAGCTATTTTTCCTACAATGGTTATTATAATTAATCTTTCTCTTATTTCATGTTCATATCCATGCTGCCTAGAACTAGATACACTGTTAGAGTTTACCAGAAAGACCTTGCCAGATGTCAGAGCTGGACACTATAAAAGGCATCTTATACAAAAACAAGAACTGGGGGCAAAAAAAAAAAAAAATAAATAATCACCTGATACTATTTCTAAGCATTTCTATTACTGCTAATAAAAATATTTATTTTTAAAGCCATGACAAAGATGCTACTGAATACAGCCACATTTCATATTCCCCAACATTATGATGTCTTTAGTACAAGTTCTAAACCCAGTCATCAAGACATTTGTTTACATAGTATTTTCTGAAGGTAGAATAATATTTTATCTAATTTTATGCATTAAAAATATTTATATATATGTATTTCCTAGACATATATAACTACTACAAAAGCTTTCCTGTTTAAATTTATAATCCAATCTAACTGGTATGTGGCATTATGCTACATACCAAAGTAATCCAACTGACATTTTTGTTGAAATCTACTAATTAAACAGATATTCAGAATGGAAGTATTTAGAGTTCAATGTGGAACTGTGAACATCTGTATTATAGCTTAAACTTACAACCCAGTAATTAATTAAAAGTGTTCCAGTAGCAGTAAAATGCTAAAATGATCAAAGCCACTAATAAAGCATTTGGAAAAAAAGCCAGATGGAATGTACCAGACCAGACCACTAGCAGTCATTTTTTCTTCACTTAATACTATCATACTAATTCTCTTTAGTATTCCAGTAAAGTTGAACCTGATAAATCTATTGCAAATGTAAAAATTATTTTCCTCTTCAAACTGGGGAAAGTTAGGGTGAAACCAACCAGTTAAAGATACCATGCAATGGTAATTACATACTACATGTAATATCCTTTTCAACTGGTAGACTCAAAACATAATATTTTAAAACTTCTAGTGTAACTCTTATGTTTATGTGTTTTTCAACTAATTAAGAGAATTAAGGAAGCTATGTTTTGTATATTTTAGCTAAATTCTTGTTTCTTTTCAAATTTCCATTTCCCATCTTCTAACCTATCATGTTAAAATTAAAAGGCTAACGTATCAGGCTATGTAACCACAAATACATAATTTATCTTTTTGATAAGCAAAAGGAAGTATCATATTTCACACAAAAGGTATAACTAGTTGCAAATCAACAAGTTATTAATTTTTCCATATCCACGGAAAAGAAGAAAACTGGTATCTTCAGATGAGTTATTTAACCAGGAGCTACATGTAACTCTACAAAATTCGCTGCAATAAAATTTCAGCAGAGTCAAAAAAGCCAACCCATTAGTATTCATTTTAACTCATCTCAATTAAATGATTGTACAGAAGACATTAGAACACTTCTGTTGCCTTCAAAGAGATCATGTGACTAAACAGGAACTTAAAACTAGTTTTTACCCTTAAAGAAGTTAGTTTTCAGTCAGAGATGATCCAGCTGCTTCCATGATTCCCTCATCCAATTCAAGGGACATTGCAGGTAATGTCAGGTGCAAGTAGGCTCGTTTTGAGTCACCTAATTTAATCACTAGCACACAATCTGCCTTACTGTAGACAACCTGACCACTCAAAATATACACACAAAGTTACGACAGGAAATTTATCTAGTCTTTCAAGTGCTAGAACTCTTATTAAAACCCAAAGAACCCACTGTGTTTGAGAATACATTCTAATGCACCAACATAAAATGTAATTTATAAGACTTTATTGTCTTATAAATACACAAGGATTCAGAGGTAGGGTTTTTTTTTCTCCTTTTTAAAGCATTACAAAATCTACAGATGCTGCATAGAAATTTTTCTTAGGATTGCAGTCACAATCTGACTAGATGATCATAGTAGGTCCCTTCCAAATGGAACTATTCAGTTCTAGACGTGTTTTCAGTTGCAAAGCAGTCATTCATTAGTACTAGCTTACTTCATCATTCTCTACAAGGTAGCCTTAGAACTTCCTTGACAATCAACCATATCATAAAAGAATATTCTGGTCTTTCAAAATTTGTTGCACAGTGCCTTAATCATGTTTTCCAACTACAAAAGCCATTGGAAACAGATGAATTACTGTTGCTGAACAAAGACTAAGAAAACTTAACCATGAGATATGAGCGCAAGCAGAAAAACACATCAACTGCAAAAATTACTTTCCGAAAAACAGATAGTTTAAAAGGAAACAAGTCAATCCATGCGAATAAGAAACCATTCCACGAAGTCACAAAAGTGGAGATTCATTTCTAGAAGGCAACTAGCAGAACATTTTGTCAAGTATAGCCTTTTGGATAGAATCCCTTCAAAGGGAAAAAAACCCAAACCACTGCCTACTAATCAAATAGGAACAACCAATTAGTGCTGGAAGAAAAATCTTCCGTGTTCAAAACAATAGAATGAAGACTTAATCCAGTGTATTTGTAACCTCTCAAAGAAATGCTGAGCATAGAAAAGGAAATCCTCATTGTTAAAGCTGCAGCCTAACTTTACAAACTTGATGCAGAAGGTATGAGTCTGGGGGAGTGCATTTCCTGAGATTAATTTGGCCACTGTCGTAATCCAAGGAAATAAATCCATAAAAAAAAAATCAGTTCTTAACAACATCATGTAAAGAGCCTAACACAGTTACACTTCACCTCTCAGAAATAATGGATTTCTATCCTACTGTATCAAATTTATGCTTCTTGTTAAGACTTAACGCATACAAAAAATAACACCAGGGAAAAAAAATGGTAAGAAAAGTGTACTATTTTACTTGTTGCTGTCATTGATCAGCCCCTGAATTTTAGATAAGAATTTTCACATAAATGCTATTTTTTTGCTTGGATTTCCTTTTGTTCATGTCACAAATAAATTATTTTAATTTTTTATAGTTTCCTTTTTCCCCTGACATTTTTGACTTTCCTGTACATGTAAAATAAAATAAAAAAAAAAAACAACAAACACACATACACACAAAAAAACACAAAAAAATCAAGTTTTGTTAGATTTCCTCATAATTATCCTTTGCCAAATAAAATGCCATGCCAATGAACTAAACGGGGTTGCCTCTTTCCTACCTGTAGATCTGAAGAAACAGAACTGTCCTGAACACAGTCTCTTGACAAAATTGGACTTGTGCTTTTCTCCTCATCTGATGACATTCCGCACAAAGTTAGTCTATAAAACAGTAGAAGCTGAACTTCATTTTTCAGTTTCAATAGCTTTACTGTATGTTCACCAACATTTTCCCCAGAAACAGAGATTTTGCTGTAGACACTATATCAACACACATTCTATGGCCTAAACTGATCATATAGTCTGATTATGTAATACTAGATAGGAAATCACCTGATCCAAACTATACTCAAAATCACGGAGAGTCTTCCATCAACTTTAAAACAAAGGAAGGCCCCAAGGCAACAGAATAAAAGTTCTCTCATTTCGCATTGACTAAGTTTAATACGTAATGCTTCATGATATACAATTTAAAGTTTTACATCATTGATAACTCAAATATACAGCTAAAAGAAAAATATAGAAACAGATATAAAAAGAATAATAGAAGCCTTAATTTACAGATATGTCCCTGTGTGAATCCCTCCTTAATTACACTGTGCCATTTTGGAGCTTACCATCTTGTTTCAGCACAAAATTCCTGCAGAGTGACAAAGGAATGACTAAACTATGCTGTTAATTCCCCTGAACCTCTGAACAACCTCAACAACAGCACAAGCTTAGATGATGCCCTGAACACTCAAGTTCAAGACTCTGAAGCCTTCATTTTGTGGTCAACATCAGTTTTCCTCTACTTTTCTTTTTTTTTTTGGACTCTTCTTGCCTTTTAAGTCCAGGGAGACAAACTGATGTGGAAGTACAGGTAATCTTTTCCAGTTCAGATAATGTCAATATTCCAGCAATTTCTAAGCAAAATATTCTTGAACATTTGAGAAGCAGTTGTAGTTGTTTTAGGATTGATAAGAAATTTGAAAACTTCCTGAAAGATATATGTATCTTTTAATCTACTGTGACCTTGAGTAGTTCTTCAGTGAAGAATTGAAGCTCTTGTGATAAAACTTAGTAAGTGGGATATGGGGGCGTGGAAGAGCTCTAAAGGATATGGAGGAATGAAAGGTACTACAGAATGAGTGGGAACTGAGTATTAAGGAAGGTGAACAAACGGCAGACTGATAGTTACAACTGCCTGATGCATGTGAAAAACAACCATCAGACACATTGAGCATGGAGCTGCCAGCACAGAGTAAACATGGGAAGAATATCACCATAAATAGCCAAAAGAACTGACTGCTTGTTTGTGGTCTTCCAAAACTCAAAAGGTTCCTTAGTCACTAACAATGCTAGCTTTCTACTGCAGGCCACCCTTCCCTTCAGGTCCAAAACTGCTGCTTCCCTGCTTGACATTGTCTTCTAAGAGTGACTCACTATCACCTCAGGCTCAGTGTGTTTGCTTCCTCTTCCCATCCCTTTTCTTTATACCTGTGGACTAGTCCTCCACTGGGCTACTAGCTCTCCACTTGATCATCCAGGCTTGACCTGACTGCCTTTACTGACTTAAAATGCCACTTTAAATTCTACTAACAGGTTAGTAAAGGCTTGAGCTTTGTTTTGGCTGTCTGTACCTGTACTGTGTGTCTCTAGAGTCTAACCCTGTGCTTTATTCTAACATTACAGTGAAAAATCACAGTAAACCTAAAATTCTAGAAATCTGCTTAGATACAGAAGATTTGATTAATATAAGGAAGATAAAATGTTAAAAATAATTGTCTGTTTTGATCTCAAAGAACAAGCATTAAGTTCAAGAAAGTAAATTTCTAAATGAGAAATCAAGGGACATTATGTAAGACACCATCTCTCTGGATCAACAAGTTGATGTGCTACCAGAGTAGCATTACATGGTGAGAAACAAGCAGGAAGAGCATCTTCATGCTTACCATGTGCTTCTAATCTTTTCCCAAGCATCTGCCAAAACAAGTCTTACTTTATTAAAGAAAGATTCCTGTTAACAGCAGTAGTTTCTTCCATAAGTGTATGGCTACAATGCTAAGAGCTTTTAGAAACAGGATCCAACTACAGACTTTTGGTCTGATTCATCATGGCTGCTCTCATCCTTAATTTTGAATGACTTAAGCAGTTTACAGGATTTTGTGCTTTTGGGTTTTATTTTGACTAGAAGTGCTGCTTCACAAATAATTGTGTTGTGTGCAGATCAGAGGACTCTCAACC